>JAYRBV010028304.1:0-10252 GCA_036023255.1 Mitrocomella polydiademata
AATCATCAGCCATGTATGCTAAGACTGAAAACTTGTAGGTCTTTTCAGGTTCAAGTGAGTTCTTCTTGATAAAAAGATCAGGGAAATTTTGTTCGTATTCAATATTTGGTGTGGGACTCCATTGGAAAAATACTTTGGGTGATGTTGACGCGTCCAGGCATTTGGATAACTCAATATCAACTAACAAAAACAATAGTTTTTTTATTGAAATCAAATAAGAAATATCTTATAATAACTTTTTATATAATATTTTTACAAATATTCAACCATTATTTTCACTTACATGAGAATTAAGAAGGACTTCTTTAGCATCTTTCAATTATAGAAATTGTAAAATGACTCAAGTTTTGTTTTCATATGGAAGTAAAATATTGGTGGTGTCTTATCTATTCTATCTGCTATAGGCATTTTTTCTAAAGCAGACTGTAAAAACAAATATAAAAAACCGAATTACCTCTTGCTAGAACGGGTTCGTATACTTTGATCTTCATTCTAGATGGATTGAAAATAAGTGAAGGGGGGTCTTTGCTCACTCTTTTGGTGATAATTGTAGCTACACTTGATAAACCAAGGAAGTTTGTAACATTCACTGTAATTTCAATTGGATATCCAATCAAAGCCGGGGTAGCAGGGATATTCACACGTTTATCATTTACAGATTCCAGCAGCGTTTGTATAATGTCTCTTGCGGTTGTTTGTGCTGAGGTGATTTCCGAATTATTTCCAGTTGTTGACAAAACCACATTCCAAGAGTATGTTGTTCTAGCAGCGTTTCCGGACACTAACAACTTTATATCAGCACAAGAACCTAAAAAAATCATAAAGTGTCTAATTTAATTAAAAAGGGAGAAGATTAATAAGAACTTAAATTCCATCTTGAAGTTAATACGTCAAGATTAAATTTACGATTTTACTAATCTTCGCCGTCTTTATTAACTTTCGATTACATTTTGCTTATCATATTATTCTAGTGATACTATTCGGTCTTTACTTGAACTATTGCCCTCATCTATACACAGACCTCTGTACTTTGACATCGTGCAATATTTCTACAAAAAAACCGCCAAAACAGTTATCATTGTATTAATAAACATGGCTTGATTCATGTAAGGTTTGTGAACATAAGTAGTACAGGTGACGTGTTGTATTTTCAGTTTACTAAATATAGACTTACCCACTATGGTTGGTCCGTTGATTGTCACCTGTGGATAAACTAATGGATTTGGATTTCCAACTACAAACGTTTGAGTTGAGGTTGGATAACTTGTAAGGTACGCATTTTTATATTCAATCTTGCCTAATTCGACAACAAGATTTTCACTACTCATTGTGGGTGATCCTTGTAACTGAATGACAATAACATCATTTCCTTTAATGAAGCAACTGCTCTGTGTGCCAAACTTTGCAGCTGATGATGGAAACAAATCAGCACATGTTGTTGGATTAGTTGCAAATTGGATAGGTCCGTCAAATTTGACATGTATTGCAGTCAATGTTTGCTGGAAGATTGCAGATTCTACCGTAGGTACTCTTATAGATCTGTCAATGTTATCAACAAAGACAGAATGTTTAGACTCTTCAAATTTGTTCATATCCTTTGTAGGCATATATGCAAGATATAGCTTAGTTTTCATTGGGTTCGTAATTTTCGGCACTGTGCAATTCAAAGTTACTCCGTCAACATACGTGGTTGTTATCGATTTGAATGAACCATCATTATAAACACAGAAAAAATAACTTGCATTTATAAATCCATTTCCCCGTATTTCGAATACACTTTCAACATCAAATAGACTCACATTCATCGTAATGGGAATCGTCTCAATAACCAAAAGATCACCTACAGCTGTTATTGGTTCATCAGAGTCAAGTGTACAATTCACTTGATATTTACCAACAGCCAATGTCGGTGGAATTGATACAGTGATGACATTGCTTAGTTTTGAATTATTTGAAACAGTTCTAAAAGAAAAATGAAAATGAACGTTACCTGGAAAAAGTTAAAACAACATAGATATTCCTTTCATGTGTCTTCAAATATAATTGTAATTACTTTATTCTGATAAAAGAAATTTGGTTTATTTTGCAAACTTTTGTCTCACGAATTATTTGCGAAAGTCTATCCACTGTAAGTTGTCTAGATCGTTGAATCGCAAAAGTTTATCCTGTAAAATCAAAGGTTTGTGCTTATACTTACACTGAAAGTAAATATCGAAATCAGGATTTGAGAAAGTTTCGTTATTTTCACTTTATTTCACAAAAGTGTTTCCAAATAAAGCAAGCAGTTAAAACTAGATTCGCTTACCCTATCATAAATATCCAATGGTTTATTAAGAACAAAGTCACGCATAGTCACACACAATAGATGAAGAAAATTTGAAATGTATTAACAAACTGTTGATTGGTAATCACATCCTTTAGCGCAGGATCAAAACTATGTTCTAAATACATTACTGTTACCTATAAGGGTTTGGATTAAGAACTGTGTAGTAGTATACTTTTTATGTCAAGATAAACTTTTGCTAATATTGTGCCTTTAGACGTCTTTCCGGTTCTTTCTAGAATAGTCAACAGTCAGTTTTACTGACACAATGCAAGTGCACATAAAAGTACCTACCCAACTCCATTAGTTACAAACTGGCAAGAAACTCTCGAAAAAGCACTTAAACCAACGGCTTCAATTTTGATTTCTTTTCTTGACCTGTTATCGTTCTGGTCTATGATAGTAACATCAAAATATCCTAATTGTGTGCAATTGGTATCGAAGATTGGATTAGATGGTAAAATACATCGACCACATAAATCGCGTTTCTTTCCACTGTTTGGCATACCATTGCAATCTGTACATGTTGAGTTATCACCACGGCATACACCACAAACGTCTTTGCCTGCAAAAGAGACAATCATTTAACAGTCGGGAGTACAAAACCGCTATCGGTCACAATGACGAGGACAACCTATAACTACTTATATCCATAGGTTTCATTGTAAATGTTTTACAACGTAGAAAGGATATAAATTGATAACTGTTAATTAATATTACCTAGTACTAATAGTACTTAAGAAACTATCTTTGGTTAACATTTGTCAATAGTATAGCAAGTTATGGTTTCCAGAATTGCTGTTATGTAACATAGTTAAGCGTATTTAGACTGCGAATACTCCAAGAATTTTAAATTTAAATTTTGCTTTTAATAATATTCCTTTAGGATATTACCAGTGTTTGTTGAATTTCCGGTAGTACCATTAACGCAAATACCACAATCATTTATGAAGGCTTTTCCAAAACAAACTCCAGCACAATCAACAAAGAGGTTTCTAAACTGTTGAACTTTATCTTTAGCAATGCATCTTCCACATGTTTCGTTACTCTTGGCGTATAATCCACAAGCACCTTGACAATCCTTGAAGAAGTTGAATTTATATCCAGTATCTCCACCAGTGCAATTTAAACAGTCATCTAAATATAACAATTTTGATAATTTAAATTTTAGAGCAAAGCACCATATCGGTACCGTTTATTCTAAGCATTATTATTGATGTAACGATAATAGCTTTTTTACATATTTAGACTCACCAAAAACAGCACCAGAATTAACAACACCATCGCATCCTGTACAAGTGCTGTTATCACCACCACATATACCACATGCATCTACTTTAGCAATGGTTCCTGCTTTACCATCACAACCGTATCTTAGCTGACTGGCAAACAGGAAGTTTTCACTCAACGATTCAGGCCAAGATATGGATTTATCCAAGGTAGTATTACCACACGATTTTCCATCTGTTTGATCCCATGCAAAGTACTGGAGTCGGATATTTTCAAGAATACCTGTCTGAACATCCCAAAACTGGTTGCCTTTCAATTTAAATCTTATTTTGTCAGTGGATTTTAATAGAACTAGTGGAAAAATGTTTTCCGATGCTGAATAAGTAATGTCGATTGCTTCCCAGCTTGAGTTACCACAGTTGATATACCATGTTCCAAAAGTAGTATTCTTGGCAGAAACTAGTGCAATACCTTAGGAAAATGAGATGGAACAAATTTAAGCACGACAGCCATAATTCATTAAATTAATTATTAGTAAGGTTTCTAAATCAAGGATTTTAAAAAGCACTTAAGGGAAATGTTCCCAAAATACGCATCTAGTTCAAACGTGTTTTACTTCTAAGAAAAAATGACTAAAATGTGTTTGTAAAAAGATAATAATACTTGGTGATGGATAGAGGTAGAAATTTTAGAGATTACTTTCGCTAAGCAAGTATAATATTTTACCTTTAGGTTTATAACCTCCCAAAGAGTTCAGAGGCGGATCTTGAACTTGTTTAAAGTATGTGGAAAAGTGAAAATTGTAATAAAACGTCACTACTTATTGAAAAATATCAAGGGGTTATGTATGTCACTCTTCTACACATTCTTTAAACCAGTTTTATGTCCACGTTGTTATTCCCCTAAGGCATATCATTTTCTCAGCTTGAACACTTTTATTGGTTCACTTTTCAATAAATATTTCTTACCAACTGGATCTTCATCCAAATCACTAACACCCGATTGTTTGTTAATTCCTGTGAATAATTGATTGACTGTAAAACCGTTGTTATCAATATCGCTGGTATTAAAAGCGATTGTAGGAGCCTCAGCATTGGTGTTGGTCTTGAAGAATGGTCGATCATTGACGGCTGTTACTATGATTGGAAACATTACTGTTTCAGAGCCTGTTGTCACTGTAGATGTAGCTTTGTTGGTAAAAGTAACCAATGCATTCATATCAGCTGAGCCGAAGAAATTTTCATCTGGTTTATAACAAACATTGAAATCAACCATATCAACTGATTTTGGTGCAATGAGAATGTTAACACTTTCTACATCTGCGTTCCTTTGTTTCCACTTCCCTGTTAACAGAAGAAAAAAATCATAAAATATGATAAAATATGATTTTGATTCAGCCTTACTACGCATTGAGTCTTAGGTAGAGTATTAGACATCAAAAGTTTCCAATCTTTTGGATAAATATGACTAAAATTAAAACTCGAAACTTGAACGATTTTACAATTCTGTTCTTTTCCTCAATCCAATAAATACCTTTTAACTTAAATGAATTTGTTTCCAACTACTTCAAGGCTCAGAAAGTCTTAAGTAAGAAAAACATATTTTAGGATAAACTTCTACGTTTGGTGGTTTTCGATACAAATTTTGTGGAAAAAAACTTTTGCGAAATGGAAAAAAGTTTATTTAAAACCCCCTAATTGTTCTCACCGCAAAAGAGTTTTTTTATTGGTATTTACGGAAATAACTTTCGCGTTTTGTTGATTTGAAACTTGAAAAAACAGGTAAAACATTTTGGCCTTATAGTAGCTATAAAATCTAAGCTCTAAAAATACGACAAATGGAATTGATTTTACCATTATTTGCATCTACTGAGGTAATTTTCATTCCATAAGCAATATTGGTAGCATTGTAGATATCTTTAAGATCTTGCGCGAATTTAGCAAACTTTTGATTTTTAGTATATTGTTGTTCATATTGATTGGTGTACGTTGTGATGTCGTTACGAATTGTGATAGAAACCTGTAAAAAATCATATTAAAGTAATATACGTTGTAGACCATGTTAAGCAAAACATAATAGAGATGGACCAGAAAAAAATATGTTCTCGCTAACTTTGTGGTTTGTGTAAAAAGTTTTGAAGTTCATGGCGAAAAGAATTATTCGCGCTTTGGAGAGATTTATTGTTAGTTAACGACTCATAGTTCGATAATAACTTTCTAGAATTAATTGTGCCCCAAACCAGAGAGCTTTAAAAGTATTTAAAGAGTATTCACAAACCCCTACACAAAAATAAAACTTTTTCCGGTTGCTTTATATAAAATGTTGAATAACATCCTAGGAAATATCAAGGACAATCATTCAATCACAGGAGAAATTTCTCGACTTCATATTACATTCATAATTTTATCAGATGATATATATATATATATCAAAGAAAAAAGAAAATCCGATTAACTTACATTTGAAACATATTGGCATTTGCTATCCTCAGGAACTGTCATTGTATGGTTGGTTGAAAACATGAAAAATCGTTCATCGTACTTTTGAGGTAAAACAGTCAACATTAAAGAGTATCGAGGAAGATTTCTTCCATCAATGGTTGAAGATGATGATTCTCTTGTACGCACAAAGTATAACTTTACATGTCCGGCCCAATGGTCAGTTGGTGGTTCGAATGTAAGATCAGATGCACCATCAATTACTGTTGCGTTTTCGATATTTGAAATGCTGAGTGTCTGACCGCTGTACTTTACTGTGCCATCGCCATCTAAGCTTGTAGCTCCCGATGTTACTACAGATACAATCGCAAAGTTGTCAAGTTGAGTGAAGTTATATGAGGTTCTTATGCTAATTCTAGGATTTAGATTAAAAGTCAAATCGTTGGTAACTTCAGATATGTGTCCTGTATAATGAACTTGGTTTTCGCTTGTACCATTTATGTTAAGAATGATATTCTTAAACAATACAGAAACGTTCATTGAAGATGATCCAAAGAAGTTCGTTATTGGTTCGAAACAAACATTAAATTCTGATATGGGAACTGTCATGGGTGTACTGAAAGTGGTTGCATCTTCTTCACTTGAATTTCTTTGTTTCCATTTTCCTTGAAAACAAATATCGTTTAGTCACATGGTTATTAGCAATAGTAAACATTTTTTTTTAATAAGATTGTAGTTTATGTTGTTTCGTGTTGAAATCAAGCTTTTGTAAATTTGAATTTGTTAAAATAAAACAGTTTTAATAGGAATGAAAGGAAATCAAAGTTGTAATATTAATCAATTAACATATTCATTACCATTGACGCTATTGGTACTTTCAATTTCAATACCATACTGAATGTAATCTGCATTGTACAGTCGTTCAACATCTGTGATGAACGCACTGAACTTAGGGTTATTTCCAAGTTTGTATTTCCACGTGTTGGTGTATGTTTTATGGCTATTCGGAATGGTGATGGTGATCTTAAAAAATAATATAATGTTTAGATAGAAAAAGTAGAACAAGAACTTAGGCATTGAAAGTACAGTAGACTGATATCAAAACCAACAAAGTTAACAGAAGTAATTTTGGCAGTTTACCATGCAACAGAATAAAAGACCTTTAATAAAAAGAATGAACGATTATTTTTGGGACGTTCTACAATAATACAGAAAAAATAATAATTTGAGACAAAAAAGTGAAAAAAGTCAGTAGAATTATCTCTTTGTGTCTAGAATTGAACAAGTAAACAAAAAAGTGCGACTTACATTATCAACATATTCACACGGGCTGTTTTCTGGGATTATAGTGTTGATTCTTTTTTCAAAGGAAAAGAACTGTGGATCTAAGTGTACTGGCAGAACAACAAAAATTAAACTGTAATTGGTGTTTCCACTCGCATCAATTGTCAATCCTGCACTTTTAGTTGTGGAAACAAAGTCAACTTTAACATGCCCAGCCCAATACAATGAAGGTGATTTGTATCTCAAAAGATGTGATCCATTGACTACAAATGCGTCGCTAAAATTGGTAGCTGAAACATTTGTCCAAGCGTTTGCTTGATATTGAACGTAGCCGTCATTATATTGTTTTGAAATTGAAAACATTTCTATCTTTGTTATAGCGTAGTTATCTGATGAAGACAAATTAAAATTATCACGGATATCAAAAGTTCTATCTCGTGTTGTCAGCGTTGGTCCAGTACCTTGAGGTTCTGAAAAATATAATAAAAAAGAAACTTAGATGTCTTAAACCTGAATGAAATTTAATATCTTAATTTGAAAAATGTTGTACGAAATACACAGTTTCGACGTCTCGGGTTACGAACGGATATTATTCGAAAAACATATTCTTACATACACTACAATGGTTTCTTTTCTTTTTATGTTTACGGAATAACCGCTTAGAACTAATGCAGTGCAATGATGAGTTCTCTAATCATAACCCTTCAGCGCACTTAGCAAGTGATAGTGTTATTTAGTGTTATTTCCTATTATTACCTGGACAAAACAATTCTGCGCACACTTGTTCATCATTAGAACTTCCTACACATTTGTCTCCACCATGGGCAGGAGCAGGATTATCACATGTTCGATTTCTATATTGCGTTCCACCTCCACATGTCACGAAACACAAGGTCCAATTTGACCAAGTAGAATAACCACCATTGACTGAAATTGAAAAAGAGTGATAATAATGTAATACACCGTCCCAACACTAGAAAAAACGTCAAAACTTTTACACCAAAAGTGATTCCAGAACTTTTGACTAATGAGTTTAAATACCACCTTGGGAAAACTATCGACGCTATTATGACATAGTTAAATTCTAAAAAGAAACATTAACAGCATCAAATTTCTCTGATAAATTATAAGAGTTAATCAAAAATAGCTAAAGAGGAAACTGAGTTCGAATTTGGTGTAAAATCATAATGGTAGAAATTTGCGTCGAAAAGGTGTATTATGTCAAATAATAAGCATTACTTTAACCGAAGAAAAATAAGTGAATCGATACATTAGTTCCTTCATAAAACAGGGTTTTTACTAAGTTTATTTAATTTTTGGGGCAATTTAACAAAGTTAATGTTTTTGGAATACTTCCCGTAAATTAATTTTAGAAACAATCATTTTTGTTAAAAATAATGCTAGGTAAGTCCCGTTAAAAACTGTTCAACCAAAAAGTTCTTATTGAAAATTGATTCGTGTGTCATTCTAACTATTTATATTGTTCATACTTCTAACGTTTTAAAGTAACGGATTGTACGGAACTACATACTTGGACATGAACTGTTTTTGCAGGTCCTGTTATGATCCATTGATCCTAGATCTGTACAAATTGCTCCGTCATGTTGAGGAGCTGGATTGTCACATGTTCTGTTTCGATGTTGAATACCTCCCCCACAAGAAACTGAACATTCCGTCCAATTTGACCAAGTTGTTAAATTGCCGTCAACTAAATAAGGATTAAAAACATTAGTTAAAAACAAAATAAAGTCGATAATAAACACTATTTCCATAATTGTATAGTTAGTTTATTTGCATACCTAGAAAACTGTCATTTTTCAAACATATTCAAAATGAAAATTATTTATAAGGACGGAATGAAATAACATACTTGGACATGAAATGTTTTTGCAAGTTTTGTTATGATGCATTGATCCTAAATCTGAACAATTTGCTCCGCCATATTGAGGAGCTGGATTGTCACATGTTCTGTTTCGATGTTGAATACCTCCACCACAAGATACTGAACATTCTGTCCAATTTGACCATGTTGTATAATTCCCATCAACTAAAATGTAAAATTGATTGTATCACTCTGTGCACATTGTAGTTATTATTACTTTGCAAATTGCCATTGGATTTTCCGTGTAAATTTTATCTTTGGCAATTTTTAGTATGATGGCTATCAAAACAATCATCGAGTCAAAAGATTACAATTGAAGATAAATTAAATTAATACACACTCGTGAAAAATGTAGATTCAAACTAAACACTGTGTTTATGTAGTGTTATCATTTAGGAAATCGTTGTTATATTTAAGGTTTTAATTGTAATATACCATAATACCATCTTTCTAGTTAATTCCAATTTATAGCGATAGATAGAAAGAATACATACGTGGACATGAAATATTTCTGCACAATTGACTTTCGTTCAATGATTCACTACAATTTAATCCACCAAATTGAGGAGGTGTACATGTTCTGTTTCTGTACTGCATACCACCACCACAGTTAACGTCACATTCTGTCCAGTTGGACCAAGATGATAGATTTCCATTAACTTAAGTTGAACAAGCATTTATTAAAAACGAAAAGCAAATAAAAAGGGTCTGAAAAGAGAGCAATGTTTCTGTATATCACATTTCGACTCAATTTTATATAAAATTATTAAAGAATAATTCTAACCACATCTACACATAACCCGTTTATACTTTCTTACGATGAAGCTATGATATTTGTGTTTTTTAAACAAAGTTCTTATTGAAAGTTGATTCGTGTGTCATTCTAACTATATATATATTATTCACACTTCTAAGGTTTTAAAGTAACGGATTGTACGGAACTACATACTTGGACATGAAATGTTTTTGCAGGTCCTGTTATGATGCATTGATCCAAGATGTGTACAATTTGCTCCGCCATGTTGAGGAGCTGGATTGTCACATGTTCTGTTTCGATGTTGAATACCTCCCCCACAAGAAACTGAACATTCCGTC
>JAYRBV010028326.1:0-10249 GCA_036023255.1 Mitrocomella polydiademata
ACCAATATTATGAATAACAAATTACCGGTAAATAAAGTTTGAGTATCAGTAAACTGTTTTTTAATTACCAATATACCAATATTATCTATATATAATTCATCAAAATGACGTCAAACCAATTATTCATCAAATACTCACAAAGAGGACAATTTTTCAATTAGGCCAAGGCATCACAACTTTCTTAACACTAATGCGCTTCCTTTAAACTATTTTTGGAACTTGTCTGACGAGTGCCTGCGGTGGGAATTTTGTGGGAGTTTTGTGTTTTGCACTGGCCGTAACTCGCCTGAGCATTCTAAACTTTTGCTTGATTTGGAAATTGTAATCTTTCGTATAACCGAGTTTGAATTGTGTTTAGACAATAATATTTGAAAAGAGATTTAGCTCTTTCTTACTACAAATAATCTTTTATAAATATTTATATCGAAAGCCAGGAATCCACTAGATGTCCAAAAGAGCTATTGAAATTTTACTTTGTAATTATCACTTGTTATTTTTATATTATATTATTACCCAGTCAACTGTGACCCTGGAAAATATCAGTAAAGGATACAACTTCTGTCTTAGTTCTTGACACATACATTACACGATCTCTTGGCTCAACTGCTTCAAATTTCTCCAAATTGTTTTACTCACTTCAGCAAATAATTACTACTGTATGGTTATTTCATGCGTAGGGGGCAGTTTTAGCGAAGGCTACTTGCTAGTATTATATAGACTAGCTGGTTCCCAGCGTCGCAAGGACGCTGAAGAGAGACTGCTTACGCCCGTCGTTAGAACGCGCGCCCAATTTTACAGGAAGAAAAAAAAGAAAAGTTTTTTACATGAATTGGAGGAATGAAAAAAAAAAAAAATTTGGAAGAAACAAATTTAGGCCAAGATTAATTTCTCAAAAAATAAAGAATTTCACCAAAAACACAATGATAGATAGATACAAAATACGGCTTTTATTATATAGATGTTATCTAACAGATTACAGATATTTCAACCTTGCCAATGTCAGTTATTTCAACATGTAAAGAGAGACAGCCAAGCTGGATTTTTTATAAGATTAAAAAATAATAAAAAATTATATTGCTTCTACTTTGCTGAAGGAATGACAAATTTTCATTGTTTTATTTAGCCAATGACAGACGAACTTGTAAGAGACTCAAACATCATACTAATTTTGTTATAAAGGCTCGAGCTTACTTGTAAACTTTGCAAACCTTCATCCGATTGGATTTTGATATCAACATCCTCTCTGTTCCTCCATATTCTCTGTGGACCTTTTTCGCTATCTCCATACGATGAATTGAAGCTTATCTTGCATTGACTTAAATGGTATGGGCCATGGTTTTGCTCACATTTATAGTACTGCGTAATGTCACAGTATGTCAAGGTAGACCGCCGTGTTGACGTTATCAATGATGTGATTCTGTCTTTTGAAAATCGATGAAAGATATAATAACGGGCCTCTGAAATTAAAATGAGTAATATATTTCGTTTTTGTAGATGACATGTTTTGCTTCGTGTATTATAGACAGAGCTTAAGAGACGAGAACGGTAATGGCAACGTAAGACTCCAACCAAAGAATGCTATGGTTAAATTTCCAGTGTGAATTTTATTCACGCCTCAAGAGCTACAATCCTACTAATCCAAAGCTAAATCCGTAGTGTTCTGAGTACGACTTGAATTTCTTGTTTACAAGTTGTGTTGAGGACGTGAACGTGATACAGTTCACTACATCGAAATTCGTTTCAACCATATGCATGTTAAAAACTTCAAAGTCGAGAAATAAACGTTTTGATTTGCCATAAAATGATGAGTAATTTCATTTTATACAAATTTCTGTTTCTATTTATTCATGTAAGAGTTTTTCAGACGACGTCGTCGTTGTCGTTCCCGTTACATAATCTTAGGCTAAATATAATGACAGCATAGTGTGTTTTGGTAAATTTGTTATGCTGGAAAGAGGGATAGGATGATTTTGATTTCTAACACATGTCTTGCTACAGAAAGTGATATAGAATTGTCTGGATGTAAAATGAGATAAAAAGGAGTCAATGTCAAGAGGGTGACACCTTACACTTCAAAGGAAAATATTACTATTAGTTTTGCAAAGTTGCTGACGAGAACAATTTTTTAGTACTACAGATTGTCTGTAAAAAGCAGGCTCAAAATTTTATAACATAAAAAATCACTTGATCTATGTTAACAAAAAATACGATCAAATTTTATTAGTGTCATTATGGTCATCGACTATCATAAAGTAAAACTCTATAGTAAATTAACTCGTAAAACCTCATGGGTATTTCAAACTGAAACGTAATAAGTGCCACATGGAAAATACAAACTTATCTAGAATTTTGTCTGTACACTTTCAATATAAATGTTTATTTTTATGTCATTATATTTAAACCGCTAAAAGACATTTTTTGCATTAGCCTTAATTAAGTCTATTTAGTGCTCCGCCTAATAAATATATTTTCATGTAATGATGTTGACAAAGTAATCAGAGCATCTGAATATCGAAGCTAGTCAGGTAAGTTTTCCATTAACTATGCTTCTTTTAAGAGTGCGAAGCGCAAAGCGTCGGGTTCAACCAGATGTAAAGAGACAAATTCATAAAAAACTAAGAGACATGGTATCAGACATTTAAAGGAATTATCCTTGGATTGAAGTTGGTGTAGTAAGATGCTTAAAACGAAATTTTTAATAAAAAAATCAAAACATACCATTTTTGATAGATATACATTTTTGATCGTCCAATGACAAAATTGGAGCACTTGGGGGGCATTTACATCGGCTGCGAGACCTATTAATTTCTTCACTGTTATATTTGCTACATTCAGTATCTTCAGTTATTCGAAACAGATCTTTGAAATCACCATCCCTATTCACCGAAATAATATCGTGAACAGATTTTCTTGTAAGAATAAATAAGATTACTACTTTCAACATATCTTCAACCCTATCTAATGATTTTCCCTGACATAAATGACTAAATAAATCAAATACTTACACCTTGCCATATCAAATAACCTCTTGAAAAAAAATTCTCTTCAAAACAAACGAGATTGCTGCACTTATCGTCATGCAACCATGATTTTCCTAAACGTTGTTGTTAAAGTTGTTGTTATAATAATAATCAACTATTCCATAATCCCATATTCCCAGTATGGCGGCGGCAATGCTAAGAGACGTATAAGAAAAAACACCGTAGTCTTTAAAACTAACCGGAAGTGGTCAATTCTAGTTCTTTCAATAGACCTTTCCCGAAATACCGTTTGAAGATTCCTATAATTAACCTGATAGTAGTGTAATTGGGCTTTTCCAGAAAAGAATTTTACCCTCCATGTTGAAGAGGTCGGAATTCCAGGGTGGTTTACTTTTTGAAAATGACTGGAATTCCAGGGGGTCATGGGTGAAGAGGGTCGGAATTCCAGGGGGTCAACAGATTATTCCAGGGGGTAAGGAAAAAAAACCAGTGGAATTCCAGGGGGTTTGTCAGTCATACATTGGAATTCCAGGGGTGTGGTAAAAATGGCCCTGGAACAGATGGAATTCCAGGGAGTATGTGCCTCCAAAAAGGACCTCCTCGACATGGGGGGTAAAACAATTTTCTGGAAAAGCCCATTGAGTCTCATGGGAGTAACAAATTTCATTAATGTGTAATAAAATTTCAAACACCCTTGAGATGATAAGAGCGTTTTTAAGCTTGTTCTATTAAACAATATGCGTGACTGATGTCATGTTTACCCTTTGTTTACTTTTCCCTTATCGAACGCTGAAGGCCTTGGCCAAACATTTTGATTGGATCTTGAAAAACGTTTGCAAGGAAGAATCTTTGAAGATTCTTCAAAGGATTCTTAAACTTCTGCTATATTTCTAGATGGGAATCTTTCCAAGAATCTTAAAGTTCTTGCAAGACATTAGGATAACAAGAGCGTTAAAGATCTTTACTAACCTTTGAAAGATTCTTTCCAACACTGCACGAAAAACCGTGTTTCCCAGTATCCTATAAATGGGAAACATGATGTTTACTACTGTTTTCCTTTAGGAAACATGATGTTTCCAAGTTTCTTTTGACGTTTACCATTGTTTTTTAGTCGCTTGCTTATATAGCTCCTTTCTCGACACTTCCTATAGAATGCGCCCGCTGCGCCGATTTGCTCTCGTACCAGGCGCGCATTTTTTAGACAGACGAGAAGAAAGATATGGCGACTGGAAGGAGGTACGTGTGGATCTAATCTGTAAACTCCAAGTTGGAATAGATTGATGGTGGCTGTATTTTGACTATGGAAACAACTATTTATGCAGCAAGGGAAGTATTCGAACTATTATTATATGTTTTTTGTAAACAAAAATAACTAGACTTTGTGTCCGAATTTGGGGACATATTTCAACATATTACACAAAAAGTCTAGGTAATCAATTTTATAATTTCTATTTTACTTTTTCAACAAATGTTAGCTCAAGTTTTGATGGGAAGCAGTTAGTCGCTTTCAGCTTAACAACATTTTCCATTACAGTACCTAGTGCCTTCTCATTTTTCTTTTTTTTTACAATTTTTCTGAAACAATTTCAAGGCAACCCTCAATGATTTACTGACCAGCATTCTGGTAAAGTATTTCTGTACCGCTGACCGTCTCGATGGACAGCAGCTGGGTTCATTTTCAGAGTTGATAACCGTTTTGCGATTAAGGGTACGTCGACAAAAGATTTTGCTATAAACCGCTGTCCGCTAAGAAAAGACAAAAATCTTTTATAACCAAAATGTCTGTTGTTGTCCTTTTACGCGCTACCATTTACATAGATTTTACGGAACTAGTGTGTAAAAAATAAAAACACTCTGTTATAGCGCACGCGTTTCGTTCATTTTGGTTCCGCAAAATATTCTTTGACTGTCAATTAGCAAGCGGGATATTTTTCGACCACATTCCTACGGAGCGCGTGGCGTCCAGTTTAATTTGCTAAATTGTCTTTCATTCCAAGATGAAAATGTTTTGTCAACGTCCCCTGAAGCGTTACTCATTTTTCCTCTTCTTTTTTTACATCATGTCTACCGCGTGCACGGCACCCAGTCAACTTTGCTCATAATGCATGTGCAGTTGACATCAAGAAACGGCTTTATTTTTGAGAATTGTAAATAAACAGCGCAAAAAGACAACATCGCAATGAGGGAAAGCGGCTGACATTGCTTGCGAGATTTTTCTTTTATATTTTTTTTATCGGATCTATCGTTACCCCCCCCCCCTAATCAGTCATTGGCCGTTAAAAAAGAAGGAAAATCGTTTGTCGAAGGTAGATGTCTGTTGTTTTCCTTTTGCGCTCTACCATTTACAGACATTTTACAGTACTAGTTTGTAAAAAGTAAAAACACGCAGCTATAGCGCACACGTTCCGTTCATTCTGGTTTCACAAAATAGACTTTGACTGTTATCAATGATGTAATCAATAAGCAAGCGATTTCTGACCGCATACCAACGGAGCGTGTGTCTAATTTGCTAACTCCAAGATGGCGGAAAGTGGCGGCGGCTATTTCGCTTGTTGCTTAAATACACGGACTGAAACCTTTGTTGGCGTGGTTTGTGTCATAAGAAACGCAAAATTAGAGTCCGTTGGTCGGTCGGTACTCAAAGATGATGCATTTTTTCAAATTTCCATCGCTACTTCAACATTCATCAGCCATCTTGGAATGAAAGACAAGTTAACAAATTAGACTGGACGACATGCGCTTTTTGGGCACGCGGCCAAAAAATATCCCGCTTGCATATTGACCAAAGTATATTTTGCGGAACGCGTGCGCTATATCGGCATGTTTTATTTTTACACACTTGTTCCGTAAAATGTGTATAACATGATAGCGCGTATAAAGATAACATCAGACATTTTGGCTATACGAGATTTTCGTCTTATTTCAAGTATTTTCCAACTGTATATGTTATGGCGCATTTTTTCAAAATTCAAGAGGGTCGGTCGGATGACACGAACCATACTAATATTTTGGGTGACACCAACAAAGTATTTCTGTGCTGCTGACCGTTTCGATGAAAAGCAGTTGGGTTCACTTTCAGATAACGACCATTGCGATTTCATGTTTTTTATAATATTACTGTAACAATTTCAAGGGATTACACTTCTTTGTAAATAATTTCTGTGACAATTAGGAATAATATAACCAGAAGCTCAAATAAATGTATTTGTATTTGTCCTCAAAAAAGATTATCGTTAGTAGATTCAGAATCAGAATTTCTGTGTTCTGTGTTCTCTTTAATGAGAAATAGTCAATAAAGTCTATTAGATTCTTGTTTTTCTCTCTGCCTTAGGTACAAAGCCAATACTTTAAGACTCGCGAAGAATTGTTGTTGTTGTTACATGACAGATATGATGACACATTCACCATGCGAGCCTAAATTTATCAAATATCTGCTGTATGGTATTTAAAGAAACGTTTTGACAAATAACGAACATTTGAAGTCAAAATTGTTGATTATAGCAGTGTGTTTTTGTTATAATAGCGAACCTGTATAAATTTATTGAATCTTATTGGCGGAGAGATGATGTGTTTTTTCTTAATTGCACTCAAACACAGTGCAATTAAGAAAAAATTGATTGTACAGTATCTCTATCAAAAGTGGTTCATCCCCTAGATAAACTTACTGGATTGGTTAATATGATTTGCCCCCATGAGTGTTCGAATTTGTTAATGAGTTTCCGGTTGTTGTAAAAAAAAAATTTGATATTTTTTAGTGAGATGTTGTTAAAAATAAATGAAAGAATACTATATAAAGAAAATGTTCTGTTTGCTTCAGAGTTTTCTCTAGTTCGCTATTAGGGAGGTTAAGCAAAAAAAATTGGCGGTTGTGTTCCTCAGTCGGTTATGAAAAACAGTCCTGTTGTTTTTACCCGCTTCGTTCTAGACTTTTCTTATAACGTACGGAGTTAAATTACACTACTTTTAGAAGTCCAACCACCACACTATCCCGATTGCCAAGGATACTCGCGCGCGGAGCCTTGGGCTAATTACGAAATAACCCGTGCGGTGTAACCGACATTCGACCGACAAAGGCCGCCCAGGGGAACGCCTTACTTTTAGCTTTGTGTTACGAGCTAACTTTGATATTTCACAGTTCACATATAATCAGAGATTATGTAAAGGAGCACATCACATCAGTAATCACGCAAAAATTACTTGTGGTAACAGTGTGAAAACTTTCCAGAATTTCCCCTGAAAGGAAAGCAATGCGATATTTAAATATCTATAGCACCATTTTGAATGGCATTATATCTTATAAGAATGATAAATCCAATCTCAACACATAAGGTGATCAATGAAATTCAAACCAATTGATTACCTTATCGGACAAAACAATATCGGACAAAATCCTCGCCGGACATAATTTTTCGTCGGACATAATTTTTGTTACCTCCCAAAAAATTTCGTCACTTTTGTCCGACATTGTTGTGTCCGAAAAAGTATTTTTATCCTGACGGCACTTGCAATTTTGATACGTTCTAGTTATATCCCAACCTATGGACGACGTTAATTTTGAGATTTAACGTACCGAATTTTTTAGACAGCCGTTTGCGCAACGTATTTCGTTTTTCAAACTCGGTGCCGTAATTTTGCCAAAACTCACGTCGGCCATAGAGGTTAGGATATAGCTTGAAGGCATCAAAAATTTCTTAAAACTTCAAAATTTCTAAAATTTCTAAATTTCTAAAATTTCGAAATTTCTAAAAATGTAAAATTTCTAAATTTCTAAATGTTCAAAATTTCAAAATTTCTAAAAATGTAAAATTTCTAAAAAGTTTAAATTTTCAAAAAAAGGTTTAAAGTTTCAACAAAGGCTAAAAATTTAAATAAGTTTCGAAAGTTTCAAATTTCAAATTTTAAATTGGTTTGGAAGTTAGTTCATTTTGACAAGATCTTAAATATATTTACAATGTCCCTGAGTTCAGATTCTGGACTAATTCTTAGCCCTAAAGTAAAGGCACCTGCACCATTTTTCTGGTTACACTGTACAAAATTTATACTTTTGTGAAAATTTAAACTTTTTTGAAATTTTAGAAGATTTTTGAAATTTTAGAAATTTTGAAGTTTTAAGAAATTTTGAAATTTTGAAATTTTAGAAATTTTGGACAAACATTTTTATTTTTGGGACCAATTTGGGCCTGACGCCCAGTTATGCACTTTCAAGAAATTCGAATAACTCGATAATTATAGTTTGAGAAAAAAATTCGATTTACGTGACGTCATAAAACTAGACTTATGACGTCATAACTCGATGATTTGCTAACTCGACTTTCTTAACTTGACTTTTTTTAACTCGATGATTCCGATCCTCGCTGTATCGTAAAGCAATACGTTACGACTCCCTGCGGGTAATAAAGTTGATAGTACTTGAAGAAAAAAGGAATGCATGGAATGGATAACTACATAACCGCAGTCAAAATATTTTTTCATTAAAAGTCACGTCAACCAAATTTGTTTTTTTGTTTGTTTGTTTTTCATGAAAAGTTATTTTTACTACCTGAGATAATTTGCGGCCAAGTTTAAGAGGAGATTAGAGGAATCAACAGAAGTTTCCCACAACAAACATTATTTTCTTTATCACTGAATGTGATCATTATAGAGCAAATTGTATGATACCCTTGCTGTGATAAAATCATCCGTTTACGTTTAACCCCTCGTTGGAACGGAAAATTTGTCGCGCTTATCATTAGACTCAAGAAACCTAATGTTGAGATTTTTGATTTTTGATTTTTGTAATGAAAAGTTATTTTATCGTCAATCTTCACCTAAACTACTACAATTGTAATTAAATTTAAACGAGCTATGAAAATATAACGATTGTTATGTATGCATTGTATCATATCAAGTTATCTTGGAAAATGAGCCTTTATTTTTAAATACCCAAACATGCTGCCGTGTTAATCTAAATAAATCTCAATTAATAATGTTGAAATATCAGGGATTTGAAATAAGAGAATGGGAACCTCGTTAAAACTCGCTATCAAAACAATTTATAATTTTATTTTAAATCTTCTTATTTTGATTTAGGAGGTGTGCTATAAAAATAGTGACATATGTAGCTGTAAAAGAATTTTCCTGTCCTGTCTGGCCCGAGTTTAACCCTATTTGAACTGGGCGGTTTGGGGCTCTTAAATGCTGGGGGACCATTTGGTCCCCCTATTTATCTCCAGAACCAGAAATACTAGAAGGTTTAAACTTTGAAAACACGTGTTTCCTATGTGTAACTTTGTTGCGCCATATCTCAAGAATGGCATAACATTTTTCAATTCTGTTTCAATATTCTGAAAGGTCAAAAGATTCCCTATCGAATAGATTTCGTCCTAAGTCCCTACGGCGCGCCAAAAAGTGCAAACATAGTTTTTCGCGCCATTATGAAAATATGACGTAATTTTTTATTTTACATATATCAGCATGTTTTCCTTGTTATAATTAACACTCTTGCAAAGTTTCAAATTTTAATTTATTCATTCGTAGGTTATCGCGAAAACGATCTTTTGGCATTTGCAGTTGCACCAAAATTCCTTACGATTTTCACCAGTGTCCTCATTTTGAGTATAACTATCTAAGTAATTAAATTTTTATAAACATGTGTGAAACATAATTTTGATAATTGTTCCAAAATTTCATATAGAAGTTATTACCAAAAGACTAGCATGGGTTTTCCAGGCTGTTCTTAAATATATCCGAATCGGGATTTACGGCAATATCGGGAAACACGGCACAAGGCAAATAGTCAGAAGAACAGCCTGGGAATACTTGGTTTTCGAGGTTTGAAAAACGCAAGCAAGCCTGTTGATTTTTCAACAGGTAGATTCCGTAGGTGAAAGAATTGGCCGTTAGCAGAGAAACGGGGGTGATCGGTGGGAAAGTAAGCAGAATCTAGACGTAAGAAGTGTAGATAATGCAAGTTGTATTGTTTTTTAGAGAAACTTTCTTGTGTTGGAAATCTGTTTCAAATTTTCGTTAAAATCAGTTTTGTATTTCGTTTGGGAATCAGGTGCTCTTTTTATTTAAGAGTAAAGATCTTTTGGCGCAAAAGAAAAATGTTTCTAGTTGTAAGTTGTGTTCTAGTGTTTGCTTGTTTACTTTTCCTATCTGGAGATATTTGTTTCTCTATTATAGTGAACAACATTATAGGTTTCCAACGGAGTCTCCAATTAGGCTACTATACATATCATAATATGCTAGAATAGGAAGAGGATTGGAAGAATTCGTGTTGTTATTAT
>JAYRBV010028348.1:0-20602 GCA_036023255.1 Mitrocomella polydiademata
ACTGTAACAAAATAGGTGGGTCAGTTTTACTTGCTAATACCCACTAAAGTGGATCAGTTTTGCACGCTAATCAACAAACCTGTACAAAGAAGCGTCGATCATCCATATGCCCCAAATCGATCCCCTTGCTTTCCAGAATCTCAACGACACGCTCGAAGCCTTTTAGACCACTGTATTTATAACGATCGTTAAACAAAAAAGGGGTGGTTTCCATTAATCCTGAATGCTGAGGAAAAGAAGCATGTAAGCGGCTCAGTAAACCGACGGGAAGCAAGTTTTCATCTTGGATAATACGGCGGCTATCATCTGAATACTGGTAGCGGTTAAGCATATTCTGAACGTCATTTGGCTGAACTAATAAATGAGGCTTCTGCAATTGAGCATGAATATTATCGGAAATAATCAGGCTGTCAGCCTGTACTCTGGTCATGTTTAATTCCTATCGCGGTTTCGTTTTTATAACGTTATTTTCGATCGTAATCTTCAAAGAGAATGACCGTGGCCGAGGCTTTGGCAATCAATTCTCCGGTTTCATTTTCTACTCGCCCTTCAATGTATGCGGTACGTCGAGTCGAACTTATTAAAGTGCCATATGCGATAAGCTGCCCCTGAGAAACCCCTTTAATGAAATTGGTTTTCAGCTGCAGTGTTGCTCCTATTCGCTGTACGTCATCTTCGCTGCGCAAATAGGTGCGGGCCATCGCGGTATCAAGCAAAGTGCAAATTACGCCGCCGTGAACTTTACCCATAACATTCAAATGTCGTGACTCAAGTTCAAGGCTCACTTTGTATTCACCGGAATAAAAACCGAGCATTTCCAACCCAGTCAAGTTGTTAAAATCAGTAAAAGAGTCCAGTTTAATCATTGTTGTACCAGTAAACCTTATAAGTAAATTACAAGTATGCCCTCGCTGCATACTTGTCTCTGGTGAGTAACATTAAGACATGAAACAAATTTATTCAGATTCTTGGTATAAGTAAAATATTGTTTTATTATAGGAAACATAAGCACTGCCTATAGGTAATAGAATTATAATATGATACATAGTGATTTTTTCGTATGATCACTGTTACTCATCTAATAACCAATTGTTATTTATAATAAATAATTAAAATTCTGCACTATGAATAATATTATCTTCTGCTTTCTCGCTCGATGGTTAATCGCAATTTGACTTTTGGAGGGTGAAGATATTGATCATTGGAGGTAATGGTTTGGATTTAAAGACATTGAAATATTTTGAAGCTGTGTTTGAGACAGGAAGTGTCAGTGCCGCCTCACGAGCATGCTTTGTTTCACAACCCTCAATTTCTACAGCAATTCAGCAGCTAGAAGATAACTTAGGAGTTCGGTTATTTGTCCGTCATCCTCGGGGCGTTCTACCTACCCCTGAGGCAGAGAAACTCTATCCAATGTCTCGAGAGATGACAGGGAAAGCCAAATCTATCCTACACTTATTTAAAGACGGTCCGACTTCAACACCTTTGCGTTTAGGTATTATGCGCTCATTAGGCGCCGCCCGGATGGGGAAACTGCTAAAAGAGTTCTCCGCCACAATAGCAGATCTGGAATTGACCTTAGTGGACCCTGATGAACCTTGTGACGCCAGAATTATCGACTCAGTCAACCTATCCGCCAACGACTGTTTTGTTCCTGTCTGGGATGATCACTATCAATTAGCACTGCCAGTCGCGATGGAGATCAGTAATAAAACTGAAATTGAGTTAAGTGATTTTGAGGGAATGCCTTTTATTCAACGTAGCCCCTGCCTAGCACTGGATGAACTTAAAGCCATTCTCGACCGAGAGCATATTAGCTACCAAGTCAGGGCTAATATCAGAACCATTGAATATGCACAATCTTTAGTGAGTGCCGGTGTAGGGGCGGCCTTGCTACCAGATTGGGATGAAAGCCAGCATCGTCCTGACTTTGTCTTAAAATCAGTAGAGGGCTTCAATCTAGTACGACAGATTGGCTTAGCCTATAAAAAGCAATCTGCAAAGAATCCCCTGATAAAAACCTGTGCTGAGATATGCCAGAAAAATCAAAGTGGACAGGCGTATAAATAAAAGCGATAACAGTGACCTGTGCCAGTTAAAACGGGCAGCACCCTTATTTGGAAAGGCACTTTATCTAGATTCTGTGAAAGCCAGGGAGAGTACAGTAAGCCATTTTTCTTGGCCTTTGACAGCTATTTCAATACGTAAAAAATAAGCAGCGCAGTGTAAACAGTCTGGGCCGCTCAATGCAACATGAACTTCAGACAAGCTGCGCGATCACGGAGACCTCCACAGCGGCCCCCATTGGTAAACTGGTACAACCGACAACAGTGCGGATATGCCCAGATTTACCTCCCAATACCTTATACAACAAGTCCGAGGCACCATTTAATACCAGTGCATGTTCAGTAAAACATTCGCTCGCATTTATATAACCTTCAACTTTCACAATGCCATTGAATGTCTACCCAGCTAAGGCTTGATCTATTTGACTCAATAAATTGAGCGCACAGAGCTCTGCTGCTTTTTGGCCTTGCTCAACAGTCAACTCTTTGCCTACAGCGCCTCTATATAATAGCTCCCCATTGTGTAAGGTGACAGCGTAGTATTGATCGAGGCTCGCTTCTGTCTCTTCAAGAAAAGGTTTGGGAATAAAAATACCGGCGTTATTGATTAACACATCAATTGTCCCGAAACTTTCCAATGCCGTTTGAGTTAAAGCACGGCCTGTTTCCACTAGACCAATGTCACCAATAACCACTTTGATACGGGACTTATGTTCTATATTCTCAGTAATAAACTTATCCATTTCTTGCTGGCGACGTGCGTTGACGACGACACAGCACCCGCTCGCCAATGCAAGAACGATCGAATTAAAAGCCTTATCCGGTGAGTTATTTATTGAACGAGTGAAGTGTGGGTTTTGGGAAGACGTAAACCGAGTATTGCAAGCGCAAAACATCACACCACATGCGGTTATGCAGACCGATAGTGATGAATTTGTCCTTTCTCTTGTCGCAGCTAATTTAGGCGTTTCAGTCATCACAGACAGAGTCACTCCCTATGCTGTCAGCTTTGTTCCAATAAAAGATATAGATATCGACCGGAGCATCGGTATTTGTATTTCATCCTCGCCAACTGCGCCACATGTGTTGGTGTTCTATGCAACGCTTATCAGACAGTACGGGAGATAAACAATCAACCTAACGCACTTCAGTCTATAAGTTTCAGTGGAGCATTATCAACGGTTGCCTTGCTAGTAGCTATTACTAAAACCCGCGCTGGGGGTGGAGAAAGCAGACAATTAAAGCTACGAGATAATATCGCCTCTTGACCTCCATAATGCCGAAACTTTACTAAACGAACCGAATATAAACAGATAATGTCACTTTTTTTTCATTATTGTCCCGTTTGCGACATTCCTATTGTGTTCTATGGAACTTTACCTTATATCTAAATGTCGCCTAAAGATTAGTAAGTTATGAAACAGGCCGTTTCTGTTGTTTACTCACTGACTTTAAAAGAAGCCGTAGTTTAAGGAGTCAGGCTACGATCAACCTTAGGAACGATAATAATAATGAACTTAACCGTTACACAACGAATACTCGGGGGCTTCGCTCTATTAGTTATTCTTCTTTTAGTGATCAGTGGAACATCTTTTCGCAGCTTAAGCGCTGTTGATAAACAACTGTCTATTACCACAGAGCAAATAACACCGATTATCTTACGTAGCTCTGCCATGGCCGTTTCTCTACTTTCCGCCAACAAAGCTGTTTTGCTTTATCTAGATACCGATGACGCTGCGGAACTAGCCAAACAACAAAAACTATTTAAACAGCAACAACAGCAATACAGCGCACAACGTGATCAGCTGTTAGACCTTGGGCAAAACTACCCACAAGTGTTGGACGCAGTCGCTGATTTAGATACCAAGGTCACTCAGTATTTCACTAACGCTGGCAAGGCATTAACGACACATCAAAGCAACTTAGCACTCACCAGTGTATTAGATCAGGCGGTGTTAGCCCTGCGCAACGAAATTCATTTTTTCTCCCAAGATATTGAACTGCTCATCACTTACGGCATTTCAGAAGCTGAAAAAAGCAGCGGCAGAGAACTAAAAGAAAACTTGAAAGCAGTTGAGGGAGAGTTCAATACCTTATTAAGCGCGACGACAGTAGAAGAAATAGCGCCTATCGAAGAGTCATTTGCCACTGAAGGTTACGGATTCAGCCTACTCGGGATGAAAACACGGCTACAAAAATTGATCGATAGCGGTAACGAAACCGCCGCAGACCTGAAAAAATTCATGGATGCGATTGAACTATCCGCCAAGGACCCTTCTGGGGTCATGCAATTACATAAACAAAAAGTACAGCTGCAATCTGATATCGATACCTTGTTAATCCAACTCGCAAAAAGCACCGACAACAGTGGAGCCGCTCTAGATATTTTAATGGTCGACGCCCAAGCGTTAGCTGAAACAGTCAAAGCAGAGGCGAAAGCGGAAGTTTCATTTAGTAAACTGCTCAACATTGCTATCAGTGTTTTTTCCGTTCTAGTCGCAATTACCATCGGTATCTGGGTTAGTCGTAATATCAAAGGCTCGCTCAACAAAGTAATGTCGATTCTTAAAGTCATTGCAGACGGCGACCTCAGTCAACGTCTACCTATCACTAGCAAAGATGAATTTGGCCAATTATCGACTTGGGTGAACAGCCTCGCTGAAAAACAAGAAGGAGTCATTCGCGAGATTCACGATGCCGCAAACCAAATCAGTGATTCAGCCAAGCAGGCTTCTAGCATCAGCAGCCGCACCCAACAGATGATGGATGATCAGCAACAACAGACCACACAAGTAGCGACAGCTATCCATCAAATGTCGACAACAGTGGCAGAAGTTGCACAAAGTGCGGAACTGGCACAACAGCAAGTCACCGATATCGATAATAGCGCTAACCACAACCGAGAACTGATGGAATTGAATATCGACCGGGTCAACAACCTCGCCGAAGAGATTGAGCGCTCCGCCACGGTAATTAACCAACTGAGTGATGATTCTGACAATATTGGGCGTATTTTGGAGGTCATCCAAGAAATCGCCGGACAAACCAATTTACTGGCTTTAAACGCAGCGATTGAAGCCGCCAGAGCGGGTGAGCAGGGCCGTGGCTTTGCCGTTGTTGCCGACGAAGTAAGAACCTTGGCTAGCCGTACTCAAAACTCCACTAAAGAAATTCAAAGCATGATCGAAAAGCTGCAAACGGGGGCGAAAAACGCAGTAAAAATCATGGATATCAGCCGCACTGAAGCACGCTCTAGTGTTGCTCAAACCACTGAGGCGGGCAACTCCCTCAGCGAGATGGTACGACAACTTGGCGATGTTAGGCAGATGTCCGTCAATATAGCAACCGCCGCAGAACAGCAAACCGCAGTGAGCTTAGAGATATCGAAAAATGTACAGGCCATTGCCTCCAACGCCGAACTCGGCGCAGAAGATGCAAATCTCAGCGCTCAAGGCGGTGAACTTTTATCGGAACTCGCGTTGAAGCAACAACAAATGATCAACCAATTCACTTTGGGAGAACAACACTAACCCCAGTATTGTGACAACGGCTCCGCTCAAGCCCTAGCATTTTAAGAGTAATAATTCACTGCTCTAACGAATCAAGGCTGCAGATAACAACATCAATCACAGCACCCATTTAATAGTAATTATCAGCGATATAGCAGGTTCTGCAAGACATGAGAGTTCATTAATTTTCGACTCTTTGAGTCTAGTGGTCGAAAGCGATGACTTTATTATACCCTTGCGATAGGTAGAGAGAGGTTGCTTCTTTATTGTCAATTGAGGTCGCTAATTTAGC
The DNA here is from genome assembly GCA_036023255.1 of Mitrocomella polydiademata. Classification (NCBI taxonomy): domain Eukaryota; kingdom Metazoa; phylum Cnidaria; class Hydrozoa; order Leptothecata; family Mitrocomidae; genus Mitrocomella; species Mitrocomella polydiademata. The sequence goes on from JAYRBV010028348.1 coordinate 5,868, forward strand.
CGTGAAGGATTGCGTTTCTAACGCATATTGTTTGACTTCTTTGAGTAATTTCCTAGCGACTCCCTTGTGACGAAAATCAGCAGAAACAAACAAATCATTGAGATACCACATCCTTTTCATGGCGACAGAAGAAAATGAAGGATACAGTTGGACAAACCCCATCGCTTCATCACCGCTTGATAGCGCCATAGAAATAACAGAGCGAGTCTTAACCGCTCTGCGATAAATTGCTTAGCGGCTTCTACGTTTCCCACTTGATTATAAAACTGCCGATAAGCATCAAAAAGCTCAGCTATATCATTTAGATTGGCAGCATTGGCTACCATTATTCTCACGTCAAAATACTTTTACACATTTCATTTAAATGATTAATTTATCACTTGTTTGTTCTCAATAATGAGACATTATAGCATCGCTGCGCTGGCAATTATCCGCTACCTCAGCTGATTCATTGTCGTAGTGGAAGTTGCACTTCGACTCTCAATCCCGATAACGGCTTACCTTGTATTAATGGCGCAAAGCTCACTATATCATCCTCTTGTTTTTCTTGCGTCAGCTGTTTCAACGCCATAACGCCACCGTAACTATCGACAATCATTTGGCAGATCGATAATCCCAAACCGCTACCCATTTTGCTTTCATCAATTTTAACCCCACGTTTTAACAGCTCTGAAAACAGCGCCTGATCAACGCCTTCACCATCATCGACAACCTCAATGTAGCAGTGTTGATCCTGCTGCTTTAAACCTAGATAGACAATACTCTCCCCATATTTACAGCCGTTATCCAAAAGGTTGCCTAAGAGCTCCAGTAAATCGTCACGGTCAAAAGGTAAAACACCTGTCACATCCGTATCAATAATTATTTCAATCTGTGGATAGATTTTACTGAACACTTGTACGAGTCCGTCAAACTCTGATACAACCGTAAACAACTGGCCGGGACGAGCGCTTCCGGATATCTGGGCTCGCTTTAATTCCCGCTCACTCAAATGCTGAATTTGCTTGAGCACAGGCAATATCTTCTCCGTGCTGTGAGCCGGTAATTCATTAGACAAAACTTGCAGTGTTTGCAGCGAGCGTTTTAGCTCATGAGCTAAATTACCCATCGATGTTCGCGAGCGAGATACCCGCTGTTGCAGTTGATCTAGCAACGTATTAATTTCGACAATTAAGGGTTTAATTTCTAGGGGTACTTGCTCTGACAGCTGACTCAATTCACCTTTTTGCAATTGTCTAATGGCATTTCTGGCTAAGCTAATGTTTTGCATACTGCGGCGCAGTATCTCACGCTGTAACACCAGTAATAGCAGCAGCACAGCACCCAGCACTAGATATAAATACAATCGATAACGCGACCAACACTGGTCAAAAGCGTTGACATCTTGGGCAATCCAAAGTGTCAACGCCTGCCCTTTAATCGTGACTTGCTGCTGCCAAATTAACCAATGTTGCTTTTCAACTGCCTGCGGTTCTGAAACCGGAGAAAGTAATGATATCTGGGCCGCATCAAAAGGAGCGGGATAAAAATCATGTAGCTGGGGTGTACCCACTAACGGTTGTAGCGCAATATTAAATTCCCACAGCGAGCGAGAACGCAGCACTTGCTTCGGCGTTTTGACTTGATAGTAATAACCAGACTGTACTCGCTGAAAACTTTTAGCCAGATATTGTGGGTTCAACTGCCAGCGCTGCTCAAGATCAAGGTATAAGCCGCGAATCAAGCTATCACGATGCTGTTGCAGGCTAATGCTGACATGATCTCGATTAAGTTGTTGGATGACTTTATCCGCGAACACTGCCAACAGAATAAAAGTACACAGCAGTGTCACGCCTAAACCCAGCGCTATCCGTTTTTCGATAGAGCGCATTTATTCTCCTCGCCCCATTTTATATCCCTGTCCTCGCTGTGTTTGGATAATCGCTTTACCAAAGCGCTGTCGAAGCCGGTTGATATAGACTTCGACGACATTAGTATCGCGAAAATTTTGTTCTTCGTAGATATGCTCTGTAATCAGTGTTTTACTGTGTAATTTTTCAGGCTCAATTAATAACAAGCGCAATAATCTGTACTCGATACCTGTCAATAGTTGCGGCGGATGCTGGCCCACTGTCAGCTGCTGACTATCAGTATCTAAACGGATATTTTGGTGGCGCAGTATATTATTACTTTGGCCGTGATGGCGACGAATAACAGCTTCTAACCGAGCCAGCAACTCCTCTTGATGAAAAGGTTTTCCTAAATAATCATCAGCACCAGCTTTCAAGCCATCCAATCTTTCTCGCCAGCTATCCCTTGCCGTCAAAATTAGGATAGGTGTTTTGTTTTCAGAATCCCTAAGATTAGTAAGCACTTGCATACCATTACGTTTTGGCAAGCCCAAATCTAAGATAACAGCAGCAAAACTCTCCTGTTCCACCATGAATTGACCATCGACACCATCTTGGCTCCACTCCACTGCATAGCCTTGTGCATTGAGTGCAATCTTGAGTGATTCTGCCAGGGCAATATCATCTTCTATCAGCAGTATTTTCACTCTGCTTCTTCCCCTAACCAGAGGCCAGTTTTGGCATTGATTAAATATTCACGGACCACGCCTTGGCTGTCCATCAGTTTCAGTTCATAGACCACTTGGCCTAACTCTCTTTCTAACTCTAAATCGATAATCCGACCCTGTAGCTTATCCTTGTGTCGTGCTAACAATGCTTTTAACGGCAGTATTTCAGCCTGCTCGACTAATGTAAGCACATCATCTTGATCCAGCTTTTCAGCACTCGCCATCAATATATTGAAGCTCAACACTAGCCCAAGAAAATAGAACAAGTAGCGTTTCAGCCGACCCAATAACCTTGTATTTTGCTGCAATTAACTGTTCCTGTTTCGTTATGTATTGTTCGCTTACTATGGCTCACTATTTACGGTTCGCTATTTACGGCTCGCTAATTAACCTGTATCACTTTCTTATCAATCCCATTTACCACCGTTTGGGATATTGACCGTCTCTTCAGAAAAATACCCTTGCCCCGCTTTATCATGGCAAGCCTCACAGCGACTAAACGAACCAACGTCAATATTACCTGTTACTTGTTTAGCTGGCACCTCTTCATGCTTATCTAAAAAATAGCTCATGGCTGTTATTTGATCCACTGCGGACCTTCCTCGCTCCGCTCGGGCGAATTTTTTGGACAATAAAAACACACTGCGATCGGCCGCGTTTTGTACTAAATACCCCATTATATCTTGCTCTAATTGTGGCTCCAACTCTGCATCTTCGCCAAAATGGTTCTGTAAATTCAGCATTATTTTGGACCAAGAGGCCGCTGTTAATAATCCGGCTGAATAGGGAATATGACAGTCACCGCATTCCTGACTATAGAGCGCATTTTGAGCGGGGTTAATCACAGAGTTATTGTTTTTAGCGGCACTGGCATTCTCAACGACCCCCACTGTCACCGCGCTTAACAATACACCAAACAGTGTGACGGTCATCAATTGACAGCGCCGCTTCAAAGGTAATATTTTCGCGGCTATTATCGACGCTTCTAAGGGGAGTTTAATGACTCTCTTTACTTTATGTTTTGACATACGGCCTCCTGTTTCCCATTTCATCTTTGTTTATTGCACTTGTAACCAACTGAGAAAATCACCTCTTTCCTGCACAGTGCATTCACGTTTAAACACCCAGCGGCAATTACGTTTTAGCCACTTCTTTACCGTCCTGACTTCCGTTAATCGCTGTGGGTTAGTAGAAGGGGCCAAGGGAAGAATCACTTTTTTCGTTTTATAATGACGGCCTGACTGTGTAGCATCCGCACTATGACAGCTAGCACAACTACGACCAGAGACTTCTTTTTGCCACAACTGCTCTCCTGCTTTTTCAGAAAAATCACCCGCGCCCTGCTCTCGGTATTGCTGTAATAGTTGATCAGTGACGGAAGCGCTATATACAGTCGGCGCAGTGACCGTTAACGCCATCAACAAGGTAAAAAATAAAGGTGCCCTTTTCATCCAACGTAATGGCTGATTGCTAAATTGAATACCAGTAAACATCGCTATCGTTGTAAAGAAATTAGGCATCATCAGTCCCTCTGTTGATGGTTTGATCGTTTAATAACGGCTTTTTACGCCCCGTCAGCATGGCTAAAATCAGGTTTTCTTTATGTAAAAAGCTACTCAAAATCACCGCGGCAACATGGATAAAAACTAAGGACAACACCCCATTTGCCAAAAATTCGTGGCTGCTATCCAGTAAATCTGCGGACATCTGTGCGATAAAGGAATTCACAAAAGGTCCTTCTCCCTGTGTCGCTAGTGCCGCCATTCCTGTTATTAACAAAGCCAGCAATGACAACAATAACGTGATAACCATCGCGCCCCCTGCTGGATTGTGCCCGAGATAGTGCTGCGGTTTACCTTGTATCAGTGAACATAGATAAGAAAAAACCTTCTTCGGCCCTGTCACAAAATGTTTAAATTGGCCGTGATAAGATCCAATAAACCTCCAAATAATACGTAGTACTAACAATGCCGTGATGCTGTAACCCGCGATACTGTGTAAGGTCAACCACTCATCCTCAGTGAAGTAAGCGATAAAAAACAACAGCACTAGTGACCAGTGGAATAGCCGAATAAACACATCCCATACTTTAATCTGATCTTTAGATTTGCTGTCACTCTGTTGGCTTATGTTCTTCATACCCCTTCCTATACCTTGCCTAGCGGTTAATCGATAGGAGAAGACTAGCAAGAGCAATATTAAACCAATATTAAATCAGAGCGTGCCCGTGAATGGCCACAGCCCGCTGTTTAGGTGAGTGACCTAGAGCCTGCGATTTATTTTCAAAAATGACCGATATTTCATTGTATACATCTTGTATTATTAATAAATTCAATGCAGCTTTACTTTCTCTTTTAGCACAATGGTGTAATAAGCACTCTGACAATGCCTTGTTTATACGCCAGTAATAGATAAACCGAGATTAAAGATAGGGGAACAGGCCCGTAAACACTGGTTGTATTAAACGATGGTCTGAGGAAATACTTTCCACCCTTTCTTTACTGATTTTTTTACCGATTTTTTTACTAAACTTTCTTAATAAAAAAGAGCCTGATAATGACGAAAGATATCTGCGCTGCATTTCAACAATGGCAAGCCCCTGAACATTTCTTAAAAATATCAACGCTCGATTGCCACACGGGTGGCGAGCCACTGCGTATCATCACTGCTGGTTTTCCAGAATTGAAAGGTAATACCGTATTAGAGCGCCGTCGTTATTGTCTTGAACACCACGACAACTTAAGAACAGCATTGATGTTTGAACCGCGGGGTCACGCTGATATGTATGGTGTCCTGATTACGCCTGCTGAACGAGCAGATTCACACTTCGGGTTGATTTTTATCCACAATGAAGGCTATTCAACGATGTGTGGACACGCCATTATTGCGCTGACTAAATTTGCAGTAGAAGCTGGGATTGTCCCCCGCACAGGGGCAGCCACAGAAGTGCGTATCGACGCCCCCTGCGGTTTAATTACGGCTTGGGCAACTTCAGATAGCACCGGACAAGTCACCGAAACCACTTTTGATTGTGTCCCTTCTTTTGTCGCGATAAAAGACGCCGTCGTCGATGTCCCCGATATCGGTGAGATACGCTTTGATCTTGCATATGGCGGGGCTTATTATGCTTATGTTAACGTGGAAGATGTCGGTTTACGCTGTGATGGTAGCCATTATGATGAGTTAATTCGCGTCGGTCGTTTAATCAAAAATGCGGTGAGCGAACAGTTTACTATTAGCCACCCGTTTGAAGCTGACCTCAGCTTTTTATATGGGACGATCTTTGTAGAAACCGATCCTTTAGCTCCTACCTCAACAACCACACATAGCGCTGAAACGTCCTGTGAACTACATTCCAGAAATGTCTGTGTCTTTGCCGAGGGAGAAGTCGACCGTAGCCCAACCGGATCCGGTGTCTCTGGCCGAGCGGCTATTCACTATGCACGGGGAGAACTCGCCCTACAACAGCCAATCACTATCGCCTCCATTCTCGATTCCCGTTTCGAGGTGCAAGTGCAAAAGACTCTGGAGTACGGGCCACACCAAGCGATAGTGCCACGTGTCAATGGCGCGGCGCATATTGCAGGAAGATCTGAGTTTATTATTGACCCAAGCGACCCGTTAAAGGATGGCTTTATTTTCCGGTAATCAACCTTTTAAAATATTGATAAATATAGCGGTATTAAATAACGGCCGATAAGGCCGTCCAGCATCAAACAAGAGTAACCGCACTCATCGTCAATGTTATTTTTCTGTCATAATCTAAAGCTATATTAATAGTGATATTCAAGATAAAACCAGTAGCGAATAACGATGCAGCGCCCCTTATCGTCTAGGCCTGAGTCAATGGGATTAACACCGTGCTGAGTGATGAAAAATACTGCCACCATCAATCATTGCCAAAAACACTGTTACCCTGCAAGCCATTCGCTATAACTTATAAGCCCTTTATTATAAAGAGGATTGACCATGAATGCCTCCCAACCTGAGTACTTGTTTGAAGCCAAAGAAAAGCCTTCTCTCCCCCTCTTTGAAGTCCCTTTAGTCATTGCTTGCGAGCAAAGTATTAAAGGCTATGGTTGTCTCGTTGATGATCCCACTAATTTTAATATTGAAATAGTACAGTGGCCAGCTCAAGGCTGGCGTAATATTGATAACAATACCGGAGATGAAGGAGGCTTTGTTGAAGGTATTTTTCACGGCCAATGGCAAGGCGACATTTTAAAAGGTCACAATGAAGCTGTTAACGGCGACTATGTTCTCGGCTGGAGTACTGATCCACAACAGGCTGACAGCGCTTATCAATCAGTCCCAAGAGATCAAGTATTGCTTTGGCACATGAATTATCACCCCGACGGAGGTCAGCTATTTTATCCACTGGATAAAAAGCCTTTTGTTGTTCCCCTCGCGCTACCTGGGGATGATTTAACACCCGATAAAGTCGTGGCATTTTGGTGCGATGGCAGTCAAGGACTCTATATCCACCCCAATATTTGGCACGAAGGTATTTTCCCCGTGGAAGACGAGCAACGCTTCCTCGACCGACAAGGTAAAGTGCATGCCAGAGTAAGTGCCGATATCGGTCGTGAATTTGGTGTTTATTTAAGTGTACCACTCAAACTCCACCGCCCATTGCGCAAAATAAAAGCAACCATTAACAAAGTAGATGCTGACTCTTAATGGCCTTTCGCAACACAGTACCAGCCAGAGTGATAGTCACCGCTGATAACTCGCCCTCAGTCAACGTGGCTGAGGGCGAGTTATCTATCCCGTTATCTACCGAGTATCTATCGCGCGAGCACTTTCAGCGGCTGATACTCAGCGATTTCGATTAAGCCGCCACTTGTGAACTAGCGGCAGACTTCACTTTTTTGAAACGATGTATCACCAATAAAAGAAGCCCTGGTAGCAATAACCACATCGCGAGCCAATTACTGTTCTCCCAACCGATACTCTGGAACAAGAAGCCCGCTGAAAAAGCACCCACAGTATTGAGTAGGGCGACCGCAGATTCATTGATTCCCTGTAACTTATGGGCGTCCCCAGGCAGTGTAGCCACCAGCGAACTCCCCCCTACATACAACATATTCCAGCCTAAACCTATACCAATTAACGCGGCTAAAATACCGTTATAGCTGGTCATATAGATGGCGATAAACATGGCCACTAACATAGTCACATACCCCATGAAAATAACCCGTTCAACCCCAATTTTCGTAATGATTCGCCCCATGAACAGTGAAGGCAAGAACATCGCCACAACATGACATTGAATCACAAACATAATATCTGGAAACGGAATAGACAGAGCATTCATTTTCAAAGAAGACTGCATCATCAACATCGCCATGAGCATATAGCCAAAGCCCGAGGCGTAAATAGCAACCAATAGTGGTACTAACTTAGTCTTTGTTGGGTGCTCCATCGTTGTGTTTTGTGCGCTGCCAATGACTTCGTGCGCCGCCGGTTGCTGATGCGCATCTGATATCTGTTCATCCTTGCTCTCTTTATGCACCGTCTCTGTCTCTTGCTGCACGCCTTTTTCGCTACTTTTAGGAATGAAACACAAAATCACTAAGACCAACATTGCCAGCACCGTAAAGCTGAGATAACTGGCGCTAAACGCGTAATCTTCGATCAGTAAGCGGCTGTTTTTTGCAATCACCGGGCCAATAAAAGCAGCGACAATGCCGCCTAAAGTCACAAGGGATAAAGCTTTCGCTTTTTTACTATCATCTAAGCCATCCGTTACCGCAAAGCGAAAAAAAGCAAAAGCGCTGATGGTCACCCCGAATGAGATATGAGCCAGTAAATTCAGCCAAAAAGCGTGTAGATAAATAGACAGCGCGCCCAACACTCCACCCAGTGCTAAAGTAAAGGCACCGAGAAAGAACACAGGACGGCGCCCAAAGCGTTTCATCGACATAGACAATAGATAAGAGCAGGCAATCACCGAGGCAAACTGAATACCATAAGGTAATGTGGATAACTCTGGATAAGGTGCCAACCCTTTACCGACAATCGGCGAAATAGATACAGCGATCACTGCGCTGGTTAAAGATAAAGCTTGAGCTGTACAATACAGCCATGTTTGCTTACGCATAACAACCTCTACAAAAAACATTAATACTGCGAAATAAAAGTAAGCCAATCGGCGTGTACATTACTCACAAGCTAGAAACTCAACCACAGACAGCGAACAAAGAGCTACTCGTCCTCTGTGAACACAATATGCACACGACGATTGCGCCTGCCTTTATTTTCTATTTTGCTCACTCGAACACCCCCAATTTCAGCAGTGTGCCTGACATGAGTACCACCGCAAGGTTGTAAGTCCAGCCCCTCGATATTTACCATACGCACTCGCCCAGCTCCCTGCGGGGGTTTAACTGACATAGTGCGCACCAACGCTGGGTCAGCTTGTAATTGTTCATCGGTAATCCAGTGCTGACTGACGGGGTAATCAGCATCTACCAAACGATTCAACTGTTCTGTCAGTGTCACTTTATCAATGCTGTGTTCGCCTAAATCAAAGTCCAGCCTGCTTTTCATTGCGCCGATTGAGCCCCCAGTCACTCCTTTAGGCACGGCTGAACACAGTAAGTGCAAGGCGGTATGCATGCGCATTAAACGATACCGCCTCTGCCAATCCAGCGTCATATCAACGGTCGCACCAATGCACAATTGATCAAGTGAGTGATCATCAGCGACTGCTCTCACTTGATGTATTATCTGGCCATTGATGTCACCTTTACGTGTATCGGTTATTTTGAAATGTAAATCGCCCTGTGAAAAAGCCCCAACATCCCCTGGCTGCCCACCGCCGAGCGGATAAAAAATAGTGGATTGAAACATCACCCACTCTCCTTCAATCCCTATAATTTCGCTTTGATGCTTCCGACAGTACGGTTCTTCTATAAACCACGCTTGGGATGTTGCACTCTCTACTGTTGGCATTGTCATACGCTCTCCATTACTGGTTTGCCTTCGTCAACCTCGGTTAAAAATTTAAAGCCTAGGCCAATGAGAGCAAAATACTTTGTGACGACAGCATAGCGACCGTGCTCTGTAATGCTGAGGCCTCAAGCTGCTTTTTATGTTGATATTCCATTGCTCAAAATTGTCACACAGTATATTGTATGACTCAATTAATTTATTTCATGACATACAATATGTGGTTTCCAAAACAATCCGCAGCACAAGCGGCGCAAAAAATGGGGGTAAACGCGTTAGTTGACGCGATTGAGAACGCCATTATCAATTTAGAGCTCAAAGTGGGAGATCGATTACCTCCACAACGCATTTTGGCCTACAAACTTGAGATAAATCCAACAACCGTATCAAGAGCCTATCAACGAGCGGCAGAAAAGGGTTTAGTAGGTGGGAAAATCGGTCGTGGTACTTATGTTTTGGCAAAAAGTAACGCGGTATTGTTCTGCCGTATTATGGAGCCTTACGACGCCGATGTGATTGATCTATCCGTCAATAAGTTGCTGTATGATGATACCCTGTTAAAAATTAATCAAAAAATTAATGACAGCAATATTTTTTTAGCACAACCCCAGCATTATGAATACCTCAGCCGGCACTTGATTGATTACTACCGATTGACCACCAGCCAGTGGATGAGCCAAGGTCGATATATCGATTATCAACCGGAGCAAATACTGCCGCTTCCCAGTTGTCAGTACGGGATCAACTTTTTATTCCGCCATATCCTTAAACGTGGTGACGTTGTGTTGGTGGAGCAATATACAGCACCCGGGATAATGTCTGCAGCGCTAGAGCGAGGGTTGCGGTTATTCACTTGTAAATGTGATGAACAAGGCCTCATCCCCAGCGCTCTCGCCTCTATGGTAAAACAGACAAACGCTAACGTCGTGATTACTATTCCCTCCAATCAATCTCCGATGGCGACAACTCAATCAGTGCAGCGACGCAAAGCCTTAGCACAAGTGATTGTTGAGCAGCAGTTACTGGTCATCGAAGAAGATATCTACGGCATGTTTAGTGAAGAGCCTCCACTGGCCCGGTACGCCCCCGATGCGGAGGACACAAAGCGGCGTTCCTCGCCACTAAACACCCACTCTTAGAGCGCTTAAAAGAGCATATTGTGGAAACGCTTTGGCTGGTATCCGCCAGTGCCGTCTGTCATATTATAACGGCCATTGAAAAAGGTTATCTCGAGCAAGCGATCAAGCATGTGATACAAAATAACCGCAAAAAGAATCAGCGTATCAGCCGCATTATGAAACTATCATTGTGTGATACAAGTCCTCATCACTGGATTCCCAGCTCAGATAGCTTCATCAAAAATGCAAAACAAGCAGGGATTCTCTTAGCCCATTCAAAAAACTTTAGTGTCGATAGCGGCACCGATAGCCAAGTGTACTACCGTCTGAGTGTACACAGCGTCAGTGAAGAGCAAGTAGAAAAAGCAGCGATTGTGCTGGCGGGCTTACAATCCGGGTAAAACCATGACATATATAAAAGCCTTGCCGAGGATAGCGAGTTCAATCTGTCACTCTGCACCCATAGTGGCAACAGGTACGCTCAGCGGCTTTAATGATATGCTTCAAAGCATCTGATCAGATGATCTGCCAGTGCCCGCACTCGACGTGGCTGTGTACGTGCCGGCGGGTACATCATTTGTAGAGGGAGCGCCGGAGGAGCAAACTCAGGTAACAACTCTAACAGCTTTCCCGCTGCCAGGTCGGCTCTTACATCCAGTTCGGATTTAAGCATGATGCCATAGCCCTCAAGGCACCATTGGCGAGCCAGTGCCCCATCATTGGCGATACGATCACCTCCAACACGAATAACCTGTGTACTCTCTTCGTGACCAATCTCCTCGCTCTCAGTCTCCTCACGCCCAAAGCACCAAGCGTTATCTAAACGTTGACCAAAACGCATAACGAGACAATTATGCTGTGTTAGTTCAGTGGGAGTGGTTAAAGGAGGATGACGCTGAATATAGCTTGGCGATGCGCAAAGCACCCGTTTTATTGCACCTAGACTTTTTACCCTTAAAGTACTGTCGCTGACTCGCCCAAAACGCAGGGCGATATCGATCCCTTCTGCTACGATATCAACATAGCCATCAGACAAAAACAACTCAATTTTAATGCCTGGGTGCTCTTCCAGAAAATCCGCCACCGCCGCACTGATCAAGGTTCGTCCCAGATCACTGGGAGCACTTATTTTTATAGGACCACGCAACGTTTGCGCGCCAAACTTTATACGTGTTTCAAGGTCAGCCGCATCATCCAATAGTGTTTTTGCACCTTTTAGTAAAACACGTCCTTCTTCCGTCAAGCTAATCGCTCGCGTAGTACGGTGCAACAGAACAACACCATAATGCGTTTCAAGTGCCGCTAACTTTTCTGACACTGAAGTGGGTGATAGATCTACTTCACGCCCGGCTGCTGCAAGCCCTCCGCATTCTACAATTTTTAAAAACAGGGCAATATTATCTAACAACATTATACGGTATTTCCAAATTGATATTCCGTATTATACTGGTTTATCAAATAACAACTAAACTCTAATATGTACTCGTTCAAAGGCTTCATCCCATTAAATTATTCGGCTGCACTCCTTTACCGCATCCTATTAAACTAGCGTAAAAAAACGCAAAGAATACAAGAGAGAAAAAAATGAGTAAATTAACCATCGTAGCTAACATCTATGCAAATCCAGATCAAATCGAGCACGTTAAAGCAGAGCTAAAAAAGCTTATCCCTATTACCTTAAGGGAAGAAGGCTGCATCAATTACGACCTACATCAAGATAACAATCATCCGGCACATTTCACTTTTTACGAAAACTGGCAATCACGTGAGCTTTGGCAAACTCACATGAATGCTCCTCATTTAGCTGCGTATATGCAGGCAACTGAGGGAGCAGTAGCCGAATTTACTTTAGCCGAAATGACGCAAATTTAGGTAAACACTGAACCAAACCGCAAAATATTTTGCGAAGATAAAAAGGGCCGACTCAAGAGTTAATTAACCAACTCGATTAAAGGCTAATTAACGGGCTGAGTAAGGAGTAATTAAAGGACTAGGTACTCCTTAGTCCTTAGCCTTTAACCTCTATTCCTTTAACCCCTATTCCTTCACCCATTAGCCACTGACTTTGCCGCTTAGTCCTTACTAGCTTTTTATAAAAGTAACGATTCATTCTATGGCACATTTTGCACTTCATCGGACACTTAAATATTAACTTGGATCTTGTCCGATAATTCAGCGATACCACCTGCCATCAGCGAGCGAATCTCACCGTTTTCTCGGTAAAGCTCCACATTGATTATACTTTGCGACGCCTGAGGCTGCATAACAAACCCCTGCTCTATTTGGTAATTATCTTTTTTTAATTGCATCTGATCATGTAAATAACAAGCCATCGGTCCAGCGGCCATACCGGTGGCTGCTTCTTCATCAATACCATAGCGAGGGGCAAACATACGCGTCGTCACATCGGCGTCTTCTTGATGAACCTGCTCACTGAAAACATAGTAACCGATGAGGTCAAGCGATTCGGATATTTCATTGATTTTCGCTAAATCCGGCTTGATACTCGACAGTGTCTCAAGGTTATCCACCCCGACAATAAGAAAGCTGTTACCCGTATTGACGACCATCGCATTACCGATCAATTGCTCTTGGGTTAATCCGAGTGAACCTAGCACACTTTGTTGTATATGATCGACAGACTGATACGTTGGTGCTAACTGCTCCATATAAGCGGCGCCATCTGCCACCACTATCTTACGATTGCCATCGATTGTCTCTTTACTATAGTCTCCATCAGCCAGAAGGCCCTTTTTCGAGAGAAAGCTAAAAACGGCTACCGTAGCGTGGCCACAGTGGGCAATTTGACGGGTGGGGGTAAAAAAATCTAACTTGTAATCAGCCACTTCAGATTTCGATACAAATGCTGTCTCTGACAAGCCTGCGGCACGGGCAATCGCTAATTTCTGGGCACTATCAAAACGATCCGCATCCAAGACAACAGCTGCAGGGTTACCTTCTTGAGTCTTACGGCTGGTGCTATTGGCTTGTGTATCAGTCGCGTTATTTGATGAGTTAATAAAGGCGTTTACGATATCTAAAGTCACTTGCATAATGATCTCCTGCTTTCAAAAAAGCACTAGGTTAAATATTGCTGAGACCACTATCCTAACAAGTTAGAGCATGCTCTAAGTCAAGCGCTAATATCCATTATTTTTAATTTTTTTTAAAACCCAGCCCTTTTCAGTCATGTTTTTGCGAAAAGCGTTCTAGAACTTCACCCTATAAAACTGACCCTTAGCGATGCTGACTAATGCCGCATATTGTTTAATTTACGCTGCGTTACATCGATATAATGGGTAATATCCACTTGCTGCGTCAACAGCTTGTTTAAATGCTGTTCCAACAACTCGACCACTGTTTGCCGTTCATTCTCACGATAAGCTTTGGCATACACATTAATTTTCTCTAAGGGCATCCCCGATTTTTTTAAACAGGTGACCCAATTGATCAGATCGACATCTTTTTCGTCGTAATAGCGATGACCACTGAGGTCTTTATTGGCTTTTTCGAGTAAACCCATTTTTTCATAATAACGAATAGTATGCGCACTCAGCGCCACTTTATCGCTCAACTCACCAATTTTCATCGTTGTTCACCTTCTCCATTTCATTTTCCACTTGCTCATCTGGGCGCGGATTTACTCGGTGAATATGCACACTTGAGTATGCGATAACCTTCATAAACTCGTCTTCTATTGTTGGAGCCGCAAGCGCCCGTTTCATTTGATCTATCACAACAGAAAACCTGTCTATAAGGCAAGTTTTCTTCCTTTCGACCCTTTTTCAATCGGTACTATTCGCTAAACATAACCTATTATGCTCTGCAGCTGCTTCTAAGCCCTCTGTAACGACTCAAACTGCAAATCCGATAGGTAACTGTTCCTGTGAGCAAAAAATTTGTGCAACCGTACTTTATAATCATCCCCTACTGCAGCGATCACCGAGGGGCGCTGTCGTAAATGATGACGCCACTGCTGCACTTTAGGTAAACCATTAAATATTGCTAAATCCATAAACGACTCCAATACATCAATAGATTCCCACATTAACCGACACACTTGGCAATAGACTTGAGAGCCAGCTGGCCGTAGGCTAAAAGCTCTC
>JAYRBV010028349.1:0-10243 GCA_036023255.1 Mitrocomella polydiademata
GGGAAATTATTTGAAGATTTTCAAAAAAAAAAAAAAAAAGTTGAAATATTTTTTTTCGAAATTTTTTTTGGGTAAAAATTTTTTTTTTGTCAAATATTTTTTGGGCCTAAATTATTTTGGTCCAAAAAAATTTTCTTTTTTATTCCCCCAATTCATGTAAAAAAAAAAAAAATTTTGGCAAAATTTTTTCCCTCAAAAAGTTTTTTTTTTTTTTTGCGCGCGCGCCCGAAAGGCGGGCGTCATAAACAGCAGGTTTTATTATGCATTGTGCTTAAGCAGTCTCTTCAGCGTCCTTGCGACGCTGGGAACCAGCTAGTATAATATGTTTTGCCAACGAAAACAACACAAAGTAATGGGAATTTTTTCACTGCACCATTTTAGACCTGTGCAATTGCAATATCACTAGAGAAATGTACCCGTGCATAAAATGGACGAAATACGAGATTGTGGAGAAGTTTGAAGGTATGCTTTTTCAATTTTACTGGTAAAAAAGCTGGATAGAGCGCTAAAAACCAGATGTCTAGCCAAACCAAATTTTATCTAAAATGTATAAGGGTGTATTTGTATTAGAACGGCAAGTTATATTGACTGCTTTGTCTATAAGAAAACAACGTGATGTTTGAATAAGATGCTGGACCTCTTCGTTCTTTCAAAAGATGGTGAAAAAAGAATATGTGCAGGGAATGAAATTAATAAGATTATTATTTGTATCATTAAAAAATGATACCAGGCTTTTCTTTGTTGGGAAAATTAGAAAACAATTACACCCTTTTGAATATGCACTGGTATACTTTTAAGATTCTTCTCAGGATGATGCATTTTTTATTATGTTTTGCCTAGCCCTGTATTTGATGCTAAAAAACTTTCCTCTTAAGGTGAGTGTGTTGAAGATAAGCTTAAGCAAGCACTGAAATACCTTGAAGAACGTCTCATGAACATCTCAACGATTTTGGAAAGCTTTAAGACTTGTAAACAGAACCTGATAACCGAAATAAAAAACACTGTTAGTAGTTGGGATGTAGATGAAGTTTTGTCAGTGTATGATGATTGTATCGTGAACAGCGATTGTAAACTTGTCAAATGGAAGCAGCACTTGGAAACGAGGAAAATTTTCATTGAAAAAGAGTTAAAACTTCACACAGAAGGCTGGTCGACTATGTGTGAGTAGATTTTTCAGTTTTTAAATGAGTATTAAACCTGCATACCATGAACTGAATTGATCCAGCTGATAAATATTGTTTACCATGGTATATGGCCAACAATCTCCGTCAGCTGATCATTTCAGGATTTACAGTGTTAGCAATTGAAGGAAAAATATTTTTAGGAACTGATGCGAATACAATTGTGACTAAATAATTTAACCACCGACTCTTCATTCGAAATCCGACCAAAACTACACCTTTTTATTACTTTTAAGCTGAAAATTAATTGATAACAACATTGTTAGCTACATTTCAAGACTTACCAGCATTTCTATTCGTTTTGAGTGGATAGAAAGGAGTTCAAAACCTTACATTTTTATGAAAAAAAACTTGACTGGGTTGTTACTCAAATGAAATATTCTTTGATCAAATCATCAAATCAATGAACAGCATGAATAACTATTAGCATAATGTTCAGCGATATGTCAATATAATGGCAGGAATAGAAAGCTTGCATAGATAATCATAAAATACAAATCAAATATTTGTTTTATTTGTGTACTAAGATAATTCGAATCGAGTTTGGCATTATTTGTGGTTAGTGACCTTGGCAGGTATAGATATCAAAAAATAGATTTTCGACATAAAACTTCTTTTTTCCATTCAAAACTTTTTAGTACCTGTTATTTTTATTCTTAATCATATTTAAACTGAAATTGAAATAAGATTTAATCTATATTTGGTTTATTTTATTCATTATTCACTTTTTTCTTTTAATTCTAGTGAACCCAATGAATTGGTATTTCAAAATGTCTTGGTAAATATTAATGAATTGAGCTTGGAGAGAGTAGCGATTGGAACACTTTGAAGAGCGATTAATGACAGAAAATCCGTTGTGATAGTATCACTGTATTATTTTTAATATTTTTTACAACTAGGCCCTAAATTATAATAAAGAGAAATACGTACTGGGGTTATAAAGTCAATCCTACAATGCAATTTTTCTTTTATTACTTCTCAACACTTTTACAGGAATGCGATAGGTTAATTTTAAAGTCTTTCTAAAATGCATTAATTACAGCTTTGTTGAATTTTAGGTAATTTCACAATAATTTCAAGAGGCTTTTAAAAACTTTTTTTTTTCCCTGAAAATGACTTTTTCCTTAATATTGAAAATACTCGTTCTCCAAAATGTTTCAAAGAAATAAAGAACGAGGAAGTATACACAGGAGAAGTTTACCATTTAATCTCATATCAAGCGTGCAATATAAGGTTTCTTGATATACATTAAATAATTGTCAATGAAAAGAATATTGTCAATAACAAAAGGCATTTCGTGAGCGAAAAGTTACAAAAATCAGATTTGTGATTCTTTTCATTTTTATAAGTTACGTAAGAATGCTCGCTAATAGAAAATCAATGATTCGAAAATATAATTCGGAAGAAATAAAAGCATTTTTTTCTTAGTTACTAAAATTGTACTCTGATTTGAATACATCGCGACATGGAGTTATTTTTCAGAAAATGGCATTGCATACGCACGAAAAAATTGCACTGCGGGGACTTAACTTTAAACGGTAACTTTTAACCTGAACACGAATGGATGTCAAGCAATTCACCAAAAAAAAAGAAAAAATCGTGACATGTTTTCCACTAATATAATATTACAATACATTACTTTTTTTGAATTAAAAATAACTTTGGTTATATGATTTGAGAGAAACTGAAGTAGATTGACAAGTTTACAAAAAATATTGATGTACATAAAGAAACCAGCAATATATTTACGTCTCTAGTAAACTTTCACCCTAAACAATAATTAAAAAAAAATTATAATTACTTTCAAAACGACAGAAGTCAAGGAGACAGTACAAAACTTTAAGCAACTTGATACATGTATTAAAATTAGAATATCTAGAAGAATATCCACCAATGAAACTGCAGTTCTTTGAATGAATATTAGTCGTAAATTGCGATGAAACACTAAAGCCTTGATTTTAACTTGCACCATATGGTACTAACCTACCTTGTAAATCCACAGACCCGAGGTTTATTAAATATGCTAGACATCTACTAAACGTGCAAATAAGATAACAAAAATCAATTTGAAATATCAAAAATATAGTTATCTAGCATTGTAACGTGTAAAATATTTTGCAAAGAACCTGCAGTGGCGGATTTAGACTAGGTAAGTCATCTGCTGAGAAGAGCGATTATAACGATTAAAAAGAAATCGCAGCTATTAAAAAAAGACACTTCATCTCATATGTTTCCGACCTAGTATGCCTTTTGTTCTAAATCCGTTCCTGACTACTAGTTTTTATCTACCATGGAGATGATATTTTCGCATACCAATACCCAACTGGATTTGACCCTAAAACGCAAAAATATAAGAACAGTTAATGCGTAGAGACATATTTTTCATAAAAATGGATTTCCAAAAATATTTCAATACACGTTGATATAAAATTAAAAAGCTCTTGCTTTTCATCTAAATTATTTTCTGCAGTTGTCCATAAAACAGAGATAAGAGGCTTAAAGATTTTACAGCTATATAGAAACCTACGTACCATAATAAGATCTCCACCATCCTTCTTCCATGAGTTTTAATTCCTTTTCCAACAAAATTCTTTTCATTTTCAAGCTTTCTTTCCAACCAGTCAGCTTGCAGCCCATGTTGATAACGCATTGATCGTAAATCGGTATCACTCTATCACCATCATTTGCTTTCATTTCTGCAATCAAGCTTTGAGTACAAGATTTAAATTTGTTAATCATGGCAGTGATGTTTTGTAAACTCTCCTCAATGTACGACAAAGCATTTTTTAGTTTATCTTCGATACAATCACCTAAATGAAAATAATGTATATCCATATAAGACTCAACTCAAATCCTGTAGTAAATTGTCCCTTATTTAACAGTGGGAAGGTCAAAATCTATTGTCTTTTTGTAAGATTTTGTGACTCAAAAAATTGCTTTCTCAATTACTAGGAATGGTCCAAATAAACTGAATATGACAGGGTTGATCTGTTTTCCTCTCTTTCATTACCACCACCAGGGTGGATCTGACTGGGGTACTGAGACAGGGGCGTTATAAGAATATTCTCTCTATATTTTTAGGAATGCTAAAACTGTTCGTCTCTGTCCTACCCTTATTAACCAAACTTAAATACTTGTTTGAATTCACACCTTCAAACTTCTCGACGATATCATGTTTTTCCAATCCGCACGGGTACATATTCTTTGTTATGTTACATGTACAAATCGCTAAAATGATCCAAAACAGAGAATCAAAACCTAACAACTTAAGGATAAAGTAGGAGTTAAGGGATGTATATGATAACTAAATATGATATTTCGTATTCTTTGCTACAGCTGCACTTTGAAAATAAAATACATAAAGTGTAAATGATTCGTGGACTTCGATAAATCTATTTTTTTCATCAATCTAGGCCAGTTATAGGTATATAAATGGTAAAATAGTTTGAAGAATTTAACTCAAACATCTATTTCCTTACATTTCCTTGGAACTTGCGTTGCTTGAGGTGAAAGTGTTACTTCAGTTGTTTGAGAACTTTGGATTTTTGATGATGTAGTCAAGGTCTTGTTACTCTTTTCTGTTGATGGGATGCCTGTCAAAGGCTTTGCAGTAGATGCAGAGGTGGTTGGTGAAAGTGTGGTTTCCTCCTTGTTACTCTCTGTTGATTGAGCGCTTGTGGAAACCTTACTAGATGTAGTGATGATGGACTGATAAGTGGTTCCTTCCTTGTTGCTTTTTGTTGATCGAGTGCTCGTCGAAACCTTTCCAGATGCAGTGGTAATTGACGGAGAAGTGGTACCTTTCGTGTTGATTTTTGTTGATCGAGTGGATGTCGAGAGTTTTTTAGTTGTGGTAGTTGGTGGAAGTGTAGTTTTTAGAATCTTCTCCGATGTGGAAAGTGTTGTTGCTGTGGTACCAGGAGTGATTGTTTTATTGGATGGACAAGTCACAGAACTGACTCTTTGAAGTACTCCCTCCGACGTTAAATCGTCAAACTCGTCAACCTTCAAAGTTCTTACATCCATGTCTGTGATGTTTCTTAAATGTTGCATGTTTGCCCTGCTACCTACACCAATAGCAAATATTGCTATGCCCGAGTTCCTGATTTTTTCTGCTTCTTGAAAATGCGCATGTCGACTGTCACCCCTGTTTGTTTGTCCATCTGTCATGAGAATGATGGCCTGATTGACGTTACGAGCACCACATCCTCTTCCCTCTAGGACCTGTTAGGTCGAAAAAATGAAAAAAAGAGCTAAAGCTATATGGATCATTTAAAGATTTTATCTGGAAAGACTCTTGTAAATAAAATAAACCAAAATAACTGGGCCGCCATGTCTTTGATTAGAAAATGTTGCATGCTATTAGATGTGTCGTCTTTTGTTTTGCATCTTTCTTAATAATGATTAAATACCTCGTGTGACTTGTGCAAAGCATCTTGGATGTTTGTAAAGTCTTGATACTGGTTGAGTTTATCGAGAGCAAGATTTAAGTCAGTACTGGTATAGTATTGATTGCAAAAGATTTCAATTTTTGCGATGTCAGCAAAACTAACAACACCAAAGTGATTACCGTCTTTGTCCACACCGAGTTTGTCAACAATGGCTTCCGCAAATTCCTTGATCTTTAAGAACTGGTGATGCCTGATACTGGACGATACGTCAAGTGCAAGAACAATTTCAGTAGTTTCGACGTTTGTACAGACTAAGGAAAAAATTACTGACATTAGTTTATTTTTCAAGTGCAAATGTTTCAATTAGCTGCAGTACTTAATGTGGCTAGTAACATATTTTTTATACACCATACTTAATAATTGAGTTCCACAAGGGATGAGGGGGAGGGGATACTTAAAAAAAATGTGATTTACATACTTTCTGCAGCCGATGTCTTGATTCCTAACAGAATTAAGGAATAAAAGAATTTCAATTTCACCATGGTTTGATGATGTGTGTGTAAGTATCACAAATTGAGACCACTGTCTGCTTATTTATTATGATTTTATGATATAATCGTATTATTGGTTTGCAACATATTTATCAATGAAAAAGAAGCACGCTCAAATCGAATGTGAAAAGTGCTTAAAGGTCAAGGTCAGCGACAGATTCAAAAAATAAATCATGTTGAAAATTTGAAACCAGTTTAGCTTCCAAAATTAGAGAGTCGGCTTTTCACATTATTTCATATGGTATAATCAGTTTTATATCGATTTATTGTGCATTTGTTCATTAAAATGTGCATTTTGTAACCTAGGCATTGGAATTGCACCATACACAATTATGAAATTTGAGAAGCATTTTTAATTGTGAAGAAATTATGGTTATGATGAAATCGTTTTTTTTATCACTTTAAAAATTACAGAAAACGATAGATGAATCGTTATTGTTGCAAAAAAATCAAAACACGGTTGCCAGGTCTCAAGTACGCATGCGTTTAGAACAGTTTCTAAGGTTACTGGAGCAACTGTGATAGGAAAACACTGCAGTTGTTACAAATGGTTTTGCCAATAACAAGCAAACAAAAGAAACCATGAAGTGTAAAAATGCATTTTCCAATCACTGTTGCTCGAGTAGCGTGAGATGTCGAAACGGTGTATTGCAAAATTTATGTACATTTTTGGCTGACACAAAGCCTTCTAGCATAAAGGACGACGAATCATTTGTAATGCCGGTTATCTTTGAGTTGCTTGATTGGAAAAGTAAAGAATGTCACGATCGAATTTACGTGTCAATTCACAAAGTAGTCACATCATGCATTGTGTAAACTGAAACAATAACTCCTTGAAGTTGTTAGGCCAGACACGAGTTAAATTGAAACCTAAAAGTTAATACATACATTACATTTTCCTCGGAAGTGGAATTCAACACCCTCGAAGAAAATATTTCATGAAAACGCTTTCAATCTGAATCTTTAAGACTTTAATCAAAACATAAGAAATGCTGACTAGCTTTACAAAACTATCTGTAGGTTTTCTTAAAGAGTAAGCTATATCTGGATTATTTTTAAATTCTAACAACGCCATCAAACATTTGATGACGTCAGCAATTGTTTTATGTATGTTTTTGAAAATGAAATTGAATTTTTAATTTGGTCTATTTACTGCATATAAACGTATAGAGTTGTCTGGTTTTACAATGGTAGAAGAGAAAAAAGTCATAGAGACAGAGAAGCTTTACATAACTCTAACAATTTTATTTCCTCGGACGTAATTATCATGTAACTGTAATTAAGCTATAATTAGAAATCACGGTATCAAAATAGTTACTGCTACTGCTACTTAGCTTTTAAAACCAACGGGTATAAAGCGACATTCAAGATTTTTAACATTGCACTTTAATCTCCGAATTTGTGACCCTTAATAATTAGCATATACCTGGTAGGCTCCATTGATTAGATACCCTCGCAAACTGTTCATTAGGGCATGCTCCACAAGTAAACGAGAAGGGTTTTGAAGATCAACTGCCTTGGCAAAAAATCTGGAAGAAGACTGGAATATTTCTCTCAAAGTATTTGCTGGGGCTATGTCATTGACAAATTAAAAATCGGCTGCAATCAAATTATTAGTGTATGTCCACTTTCATAAAAATTTGCAGGAAATGTTTTTTGTCAACTATCTGATATGAAAATATGACGTCATCAAATATTGTTAATGAGGCTCAGAAATCAAAAAGAGCAATTCACTTGATTTATGCTCACATGTTATGTTTTGTAGATCTTTGTCGAATTTTTCGTGTCTCGCAACATGGAATCAAAATATATAATTATTTACACAGATCTCTAAATTAATGCATGCAAAATCCTCCACTCAAGTTGTCTATTTGTGAGCATTTTTCCACCTTTCTCCTAACCTGTTGACAAACTTGACGAAGGAAATAACCGAAATGTAGGCATTTCGTAGCATAGAAACCGCTGTTTTATAATTGTACGTGGTGTATAAGAGATTACTGACGGGAACTAAGAATTGTTAAGAAAATGCACAACCACAAGAAGCGGTTAAGCTTATGGTCTATTTTCAATTTCATAATGTCAAGTACATGTCAATATTTCAGTTTTCGTTCATCACATAGTATTACAGTTGCGATGTATTTTCCTTGATTTCAGACAACCCAATTGATTTCACATTGACATGCCAAAAATTGCTACCGGAATAAAAACTTTACAAAACAGATTAAGAAATACCTTACGAAACAATATTCTTGTCTTGTTTTTTCCTTAAAATATTTCTGGAAAAATACACAAAGATACTTGGAAAGTGTGAATATAATCAAATGTTTTGAAAGCTAATCAAAGCTAATTTTGATTCAATCAAAACTTTTTTATCCTTGTAATTCTTTGGATAAATAGGCATTACTCTTGGATTCCTATCAATTATCCCTGATTGTATTCGCCCTCATCACTGTTTGGTATTAAAGAAAGTAGTTTTTCTGCCCACCCCGTTCAACATAGAGATACAATTTTCTTTTCTGGGTTAAGACGGGTGACAAAATTCTCTTTACTCTCCTAGATAGGAAGATACGGGGCTCTAAAGTTTCTAAAATATTGCTGACTCAGCAATCTTTTGGAAAAATTAGAAACTTTAGAGCCCTGTTTAGTGATAGCTGACATAAAACAATTTAGATGGTATCAATAATAACTTCCAAGGAGCCGAACTGAATTCTTTGATTATAGTAAGTTTGACTTTTCTTTTCTCCCATATTCTAGAGAAGTTAATTTCTCTAGTTACTCAGGGTTTTTTTTCACAACATCGTTATTTCAAATCCATCATTTTTTATAATTGCAAAGAAATGTTTAAATAATCCTACGTAAATGGTTATATATATATTAAAAGATGTGTTTTTGTAATCATGTGCTAGACTACACAATTTTTTATTCGCTAGTATGCGAAACTACGTAATATACTATGAACCAAAATGATTTGTTGTTAACGAAATTTGTTGATTATGATGTGTTTCAGGTCACTAAGAGGTAGAGGTAGGTTACTTTGAATGTAACGGTGCCTAAATAAAATAAACAAACCTAAATTATGCAATTATATTTAGTGTGTTTATTTTTATCCCTTATTTCAATAAGCAGTTAATCCTGCACCGTGAGCCGACGGTTACAATGTAATTAATTGTGATCAAACTAATTATCAGGATGTACAATTTTCTATGAGTTTGTTGGTTTTCATAACGAGGAGGAATAATTCCTACCGAAGTGTTCTATTGTTCCTCATCATCCTTTCATGACATAAGATCAGAAGCCTTGCACAGGTGCGAACTGCCACCCGACAAAAACATCCTCCCGAGATTCAAATGCATCAATCCAAACCGTTTCCTCGCTATCGTATTTTTCCCATTCCCCTTCTTTTTTTTCAAAAACATGCAACGGCGTTTTGTAATTGCTCTATACAACAGTCCTCGTATAAAAACCTCCGTCAATGTGTTTTCCCATCTATACACATTGGGGTATTTCAAGAAGAATCAACTATCACCGACACCATGAACATTGCAGTGTTAGGATTACTCCTGGCTCTGTCACTTGTAAATCAATCTTGTAAGTTTTTCTTCAATTTCAGTTTCTTAGTGGTGTACATTTATAGCAGGATCAAACAAATCAAATATAGAGTTAAGTTATTTAAGACGTGAATGACGAAAAACTATAAAAAGTAATTTACCTTTTAAAGTTTTTTGTTATTCACCTTTTTAGAAGCTTGAATGTGTTCCAAGCAAGCCGCGTATTTAGAACATAGTCACACCTCTGCCGAGGAGTGCAGTTGACAATTAAAAGGTAATCATAACCATAAAAAACTCTCCTTCTGTTGTTTGTGTGACTGTGTGTGACTATGTTCTAAATACCCTGCTGCAAGAAGTATGAGTTACTTTTCTTATAAAAACATTATCATGCAGCTATTTGCTATCTGAAGCAAATGATACCACTTGCCCTTATTAAATATTTCCCGTAAGGAGAAATATATGTTCAAACGAGCTTTTTTCGTCTCCTTCTCCGTCAAAAATGAGCCGTTTACGGAAATTTCGTACTTGTGGTAAATAGGTTTGAAACAACCAATGCGCATGCCCACTGCCGT
>JAYRBV010028360.1:0-10242 GCA_036023255.1 Mitrocomella polydiademata
CGCGCGGCTAAATTTCGATCAGAGCGTTTTAAACTTCCCGTGCGTAACGTAAAATGCCTAACCGCCAGATCGCCGTGGAGATCTCAAAATGTAAGATTCCAATAAATTGGAAAATGGAAATGTTATTTTTCACCAATGATAACATGTCCATCAAACATCCTCATTGCTCCAACAACCTCAACAGATTTGGTGAAGTAGAAACAGTTTATGAAGCAGTATCTATACCCTTAGATCAATCACGTCAACAACTTATGATTAAAAAAATGCGTATATGCGCACCTTTCGCTACCATTATGTAAAATTCGGAAAAACGCAATTTTGGCTGACGCGTTCGCAAAATATTAAGTTATTTGTAGGACCATTTTTGCCCGCCGTGACCGCCCACTAAAAACCATGAAGTTTGGTACGTAATCTATTTTATTTCTTGCAAGCTTAATATGTAATATGGAACAAGTTACCGAGAGAGTTTATTAGTTACATACGGTATTTTGAACACCTAATATAATCCGTATCCTACCTCTTACAGGCTGTGTAACGCATTTATCCCGTTGAAGGGTTCATTATATTTTTTTTACAGGAGGAATGAGGAATTTTTTGTTTGATATACTTGTTTCTTTTTGACGTCTCATAAAAACATTGCATTGCGAATTGCCAATACAGTTAGAGAGACCCGAAACCATTGCATTGCAAATAAAGTAAAAACAACCAGAAAATATGATATTCTCCTTGGCGGAGGGTAGATACGGGATATATTCTGCTTTCACGTGACATCTTTTAATCAATGAACGGACCGAGAAACTTAGTTGATGCGGGATGAAAAAAATATCCTATTCTGTTAAACAAAAATTTTGAATTTTGAAAAGAAAGTGTTGCAGTTGCAGTTAAAACTTATGTTTGTAAAATATTTGTAAATTTTTTTTTTTTGAATTTCTATCTATGTGGAGCTGTGGCCGAGTGGTTAAGACGCTAGGCTCGTAACCGGCTGGTCGAGAGTTCGAGTCCGCCACCGGTCACAGTGATGAGGATAACCTCTCTTTGCTATGATAGACATGCTACTATAGACATGCACTAGGTAAATGTTGGAAGGCGAAAATCTATCCAAGAATAAATTTATATAGAACAAAGGTAGAGGGATGAAATAGCTACGCTTTCTGGAGTGAGTTAGAGTCTGCCAAGCTTGATTTCTACTCTTTTCCGTCTCAGTATTTTCACTAAAATTGTTAAGTATAACAAAATACATTTCTTCTAGAATTCTTGTGGCGCCCCTATATGATATACACCTGCGGTTCAATTTCAATCAAAAGAAACTTTTAGATCATTGTGTTTTGGATTGTAATGACCATGGTCTCAAAAGCTCAATGAGATGTTTTTCTACAATTGCTGCCATAAATTGTGGCAATTTTTAACAAATAATCAAAAAAAATTTTTTCGAGTGCAGCGGATATTTTTATTCAGAGATTTATCAGTAGTAATTTTGATAAACCTTGATTTTTATATAACACCCGGCTTATTGGAGAAAAAATTTATATGAAAAAGTATGGCAGTTTTTATAGTCTCAATTTTCTGAACAAAAAAAACAACATGTATTTCATTCAAAGAAAAGTGGTGATCCATCCTTGGAAATTAACCTTTTGAATGGATGTCCTAAAGCAGCAACAACAAAAAAACACAAGACAAGCGTATCAATGCCTAAAATCTTAATTCCAGTGTTCTTAAAAGCCGCTTTGTCTAAATTTAAAGAAATTAGTCCAATTTAACCGGATACTGAGTTTTAATTATTGCTTATTAGTTCTGTAGGGTTAGGGGACAAATTAGATTTTTTCAATTGTTGTGTTATGTTGTTGTCTAACAATAACAGCAACAGCAGACAACAAAATGAAGACTCTTAAACGTGATTTTCACTGAAGGTTAACTATAAAGTTCACAGAATACTTTGATGTCTCTTGAAAACTTGGTTCACTGTGATATTAAAATGACATCCGTTTTTAACGCTAATCCCTGATCTAACATAAATTTTGGCTCAGGATTTTCTGGAATTTTAAACCACATACTATATTTATATCTAGCACATATTAATCCACCTCAATTGTGGAAACCACAGTATAAATACTTGTTTACTCATTTTGGGAATGATGAAGATTTTGTAAAGCGTACTTCTCTTTATATATTTTCTATACTATTTTACCTTTAGTCCTTTTATCTTCTGTTTTTACATTTCAATCAATTTTAAATTTCTTTAATAATAATAATATAATAATGATAGTGATAATATTACAATGGGTTTTTAATCTTTAAAGGGTTAAGTCAATATTCGGGAAGGAGAAAGAAAGGAACAAATGAACGGCAAAGGGAAAATCAAGCAAAAAAGAAACTAAGAAAAAGTCAAAAAACAACTAAAAACAAAAATAACAAAGAATTGAACAAACGAAAACTAATAATTAAGAACAGATCAAAAAAGACAGCAGGTTGAAAAAAGGCAAAATAAATAATATAAAAGTCAAAGTCAATAAATAACAAATAAATATAGTACAGCAGACACAATATTAACCAGCAAAAGAAAACATATCTAGCATCACCTGACTATTTTATAGGAATTTCATGATAATACCACACTTCTCTTTTTCTTTGGCAATGAGCCATACCATAAGGTCCTCATACGAAACATGATCCAGTTTTTCATGAACAGCTAGTTTTTTCATCTTTTTTGTTATTTTATGCAGTATCCATGCTTTCGTACATTTTTTATAATGTTCTTTATTAAGTTGCAGAAGTTTTTCATTTGGCACGGCATCCCTTGGATCGTCAAATCCTAATTTAGGGTCCACAGCTCCAGTAGTGCTGTTTACTTTATCGTCTTTTTTAACTAATTCATCCTTCATATCGATGAATGCATTTTCATTAAAATGGGTTCTCAGCCATACGTCCCATTTTTTCTTTGGTTTGCTCCCTAACGGAGCAAGTCTAGTCTTTCCTAAATCAAAGTTGCTCTTAAATTTCTGCCCCAAACTTTGGAATCCAAAGCCAGACTTCCCGGGACTTTTGCTAGGACTAAATGTTTTCTTTGTGTTTATAGCATCTACTTCTTCGGTCCTTCTTGTTTTAAACGACCTTTTAGTGTTCATCCCGAAACCCATCTCCATAATGTTGTCTTTTTTATCTGGTGTATCTAATAGTGAGCTTCTCTTTTCTTTTTTAAACACTTTCATTTTAAAACCATCGTAAGTCCTTGCCGACGTTAAGGCAACCAATAACGAGAACATAACATTAATTCTCCGTAAATTCATCTTTGTGTCTATCGATATAAAAATAATTCACTATTTCTTGTATCTGCCAATATCAATTTTATAAGCAATTCAACATCATGTGTTTCCAATGCAATACCATACGAAGAAAATCAACTCTTAAACCGCCAAGTAAACCAAAACAATAGCTCTCTTCGTCTTTGATGATCTCTTTGGAAACTTTATGTATATATATATATATACTACTGAATCGTTGCCACGTGCTGCACAAAAGCAATACAAGAGCTTCTATTACTTCTCCCTTTGTAGATGACTCGATTTACTAATGATCTGTGTGCACAACGTTGTATTACCATGTAACAATATACTCTGTAATAATTAAAGACAAAAAGGCGATTAATTATAGATTGCAGAGCTGTAAAGAATGATTTAATTGCGCTCGTTATTAAAAAAAATCTGATATGTAACAACCTTATTTAAAAAAGCAAAATCTATATTAATACAAATAGGATTGAACATGTGAATGGAAAGGATAAATGACATACAACAAAAAACAGTAGAAGCATGTGTAACAATAACTTGGGTCGTATGTGTGTGTGTGTGGCAATTTTAATGACGAAAGCAGATTGTATGGCTATATGGCTAATACCATAAATGCGATATGGTGCACCCATCAAGGAAATTGAATTTACACCATAAAAACCATTTGATGGATTTGCATATCATCATTATGTATGGCACAAACCGATGGACACATATGGAAAATTGGTAAATAAGAAGGCTTATACGTATGGTGTGCGCGTTCTATCGGTTTGTGTAAAAACTGACACTCAGATACACTAGACGCACTTGCCTTGTTGTGTAGGACAAACAAGTGAAATTAAGTACACTTACGTAAATTGATAAAAAAATTTCCTCCTCTACATATCTTATTCTAATGCTCATATTTCATGACAGTGTTCGTAAGCCTTTCAAAATGATTGAATAAAATTTGTCTCGAAAATCAACCCCTGATTTGAGACATTGAAGACAAAACCCAAAAGCAAAGAACGGTAACGCAGGAAAGAAAGCATTTTAATACCTGAACTTTCAGTTTCTGAACCAGATAACTTTCGTTCGTGGTTTTATCAAGAAATATTCGCATGAAGTGTAAAGACTTTGTGTTTTTGTTAGTGTTGAAATGGTATACCAGTCTGATGGACTGTTAGACGGTGACAACAGACCAAGTAATTGTTTGCATCACTCTCTCACCAGACAGAATTAATTGTCAATTTTGTTTCAAACGTTATGATGGGAAGTCTGCCAAAAGTACTTCCACGAATATTTCCTCCTGCAAAGCCTGCGGACATTGTGTTATCAGTACATCTACTATAAAGCTCTGACTAAAACGTTTGCCAAGGAAATCTGCCTATCAAGTGCTGCTTGTCACACAATGTATAAAAGAATAAAACCACAGCCTCGATTTAGTCTCAACACGTCCCTTCTAAAAACTTGTTTGAATTGAACCATCTTCAGATTTAAAATACAGATTGCAAATGCGACACAGATGCAACTACAGCTATTGTTCTTTGTGTAAACAAAACTTATATTGTTTCAGCCTAAATGCTCATATATTTGTTGACTTTTTCTTTATGATTCTAGAACACAATATATGTCACGACCTGATAACCTGGGAGAAAAAAAAAAGTCTTCATTCCCTCAAAAAGCTGCAATTTAAAGTACTGGCTCCGATGCGTCTGAAAATGATACGAACTATGTCTAAAATCGATTACAAAAACATTATCAAATAAACACGTATAAAACCCCTCGTAATATTTTTATTTTTAAAATTTTTCGTTTTTACATTACGACAAGCAATGCAATATATTTTATAAGTTCATAGTGATGACACTCTATAAATAGACGGAATTCTTAGAGTACAGGGTGCCGGGTGAAATGTGCTACTTTATTTCTTCAGTTTAAAGTAGTAATTTTCCCAAGACAGCCTGTGTAACCGCCCACCCAGTAACACAAAGCAAAAAACAAAAACATCTCCAAAATAATTTTTAGGTCAAAATTCAGAAAAATCCGTGGCGGCAATAAGGCGGCAATCAGGCGGCAATCAGGCCAATACCATTCATTTGCTTTCATACTTACAATTTTTTTCTTCTTCTTAATACGGAGCCGTGACTCTTGAGAAAGTAAGCCTGCTTTCCCCTTCTCTATTTATAAGGAAATGAATGGAGCAACATTCTTTTGGGAGGGAGGGCAGCATTCACTTTGAGAAGAATACTAATCGTTGACTACTTGAATGAGTGTTAACTTAAAGGATTAACAGACAATACATTCGTCCACGATGACAATCCTATTTACAAAGAAGTAACGGCTTTTTCTTGTCGGATTTTTTGTTGATAGAATGGAGCGTAGTGCAAATGGAGTAATATAAACATGTAAATGAATAATTAATTAAATGATAACAATACATATTTTATACATACAAAGACAGCAAAAAACAACAATAAAAAACCCCGAAATTCTTGTCATGTTTTTTTAAAAAATAGTGACGTGTTCCCCTTAAACAAATCCTTTTTGATGACTTACACAGAATCAGGCAACACAAAAGATAATGTCTACTACGATGAAAAGAAAAATTGGACATGGGACAACGTTTCATAATGACCACATGGGCAGGAAGGTAAATTCCACACCATTTTGATAATGGTCCAGTGTCATATTAATCAACAGACGCAAAAATAAAAATCTTATTGTCGCAAAATAACATTAGATTGTTTTTCGCGAATTGTTTCTATAAGGCGAAGTGTATTATTTTATTTTATTATTATTATGAAGCAACACCATTGAAACGCTGTCTCGCCGTTTTGTTTGTGTTTTCAATTACTGCGGTTTCAGTTTGACATCAAGAATTTCAGAGTTTTGTTGTGTTTTTCTCTTGAATTCAAAACACTACACCGACCCCTTTATGTGGGGTAAACAAGTTGTTTTATTTTTGACAAATCTTATATTGTCTCATGCTCTTTTCATGTAAAGAAAATGTACCGCGCGCGCGAGTCATCGTGTAGACCCTAATCCCTATATCCCCCCTATGTGACTAACCTAGTCTGATTCGCAAACTTTGCAGAAAAAAGGATGTCTACGCGTTACATATTTCGGGATTTTTTGACTATGAGGACTGTAGTTTGAGCTATGACTAACTAAGCATATGGTTTTATAGACTTTATAGAATTTATTTTCGCAAATTCATTTTTCTTTATTCTTAAAAAATTTTGAAGTCTCGTGCCGTAAGTCATTAAGAGAAGCGGTATATGTTTGTCGGTGCATTCCTTGTAAATGAACATCAGCCAATATGTTGATTGCACTTTGATAACCTCTACGCTAATGGAAATTGGACTTTAAAGAAATTAACGAGAGTTCACTTGAT
The DNA here is from genome assembly GCA_036023255.1 of Mitrocomella polydiademata. Classification (NCBI taxonomy): domain Eukaryota; kingdom Metazoa; phylum Cnidaria; class Hydrozoa; order Leptothecata; family Mitrocomidae; genus Mitrocomella; species Mitrocomella polydiademata. Next base: position 6,661 of record JAYRBV010028360.1, read on the forward strand.
TTTGATTTCCTTAGCCGGAAATTATTGCTATTTTTTTTTACGTCCGTAAAGGCCTTGCACGAATCCACAAAAAGCAAAAAAGATTTGATAAGAGCTGCTTTATAAAGCCGAACTAACGTCGCATCAAGTGCCGCACAAAATCCTGTATTTATCAAAAAGACCCTGTAATGACTGGTATGCAAGGTCTTCTTTATAAGTACCGGATTTTGTGCGGCAAATGATGCGACGTTAGTTCGGCCTTATAAAGCAGCTCTAAAATGTTATCAGAGTACGCTTTGTTCAGTAAAGACCGTGTATTCCACTTTGGTAAGTTTTATTCGAAAAAAAACCACAACGATACGGGAATAATTCAATTTTCTCAACTGCCATAGTGGCTCATCGCGGACGGGAATCAACTACAATAAAGAGTTTGGGTCGATGAACAAAATTACCGAACTATAATGCGGCCTCAAGCAACAATAAATTTAACAGTGTGATTCTTCTTTTTGTAACTAAAACAAAATATACACTGTAGTGTTAACTAGTCTTCATTTCGCTCACAAAACTGGCACTTTTTAAACACGTGGACCCATAAAATTACCATAAAACGTCACCTTGTTTTTCAAGTAAAAACTTTTCGACGTGCAAACAAAATGAAATCCATTCACCGATAAAAAATAAATTCTTATTGTAAAAACCATGATTTGATATGTGTAATTTCCTTTTTTTCTATTTTTATTTTTTCTCAACTATGATGAAAATTTGTTTATTTCAGTATAAAAAGCAAGCTACTGGAAAATCCAACAACACACCATCTAAATTACAAAAACATCAACATCACCATACTGACATATGTGCCACACGTGCGCACCAACCAAAACTATCACGGCTCAGCAAATTTTTTTAATTTGATAATTCGCCAATGTTTTCATTAGCCAATGACACACAACAAAGGCTCAAAAAATAAACACAACATTTAAATGTGGTGCCACCCTGGGCGTAAATTGAATGAACAAAAATCAGAAAATGTATTCCTTTTCTTTAGTAATAAACATTCAGACTTGCTAGGCTCGTATGGTATCCAGGCAGCTTTCGCTACCATTTTAATCTTGCCATTTCAGGTTCTGTAATTTAATATGCCAACGAACGTGACCTGTGACTGTACAAATTAGATCCATTTACTATTTATCCAAAGGCAAAACTAAACAATGTTGATAATTTGAGTCCTCTTTCTGAAGGGGTTGGCCTTACAAGTGGGACTGCGGCCCTCTTTTCAAGGACATGGTCTAAATTTAAAGAAGACTAAATATCAAGGCACATTGTACACGCTTAAAAAAAAACCCGTTGAGAAATAGAATTGCAATCCGTATTTGTTTGTTTATCTGTTTTATTGACTTCTGTTGTTGTCATGATTTCAAAAATGTCAAATTGTATCCAAGTGCATTTTTGATAATCATTTAACACTATTCAAAACACGGATGATCTCGCAAAATATGTCTTCTTTGCTCAGCTATTGACCGTATCATTTACAATTGTAAGTGATATATATCAAAAGTAAAAAACAAAACAAAACAAATCAATGAAAACCATTATAATCAACCGAATAGAGTACCATTGAAAATACCATTTCATGCCATTTGAAGAATTTTAACAAATAATCACATATCTACTTTGCTCAGCATTTAATTCGTAAAATACCAAAAAAATAAAATACAACCATCAAAAAGGCAATTGTCTTTAAACACACCTCGCATGAATCAATAAATATTTTGCCATGTTCAAAAACTTCGAGCAAAAGTATACCAATATAACAGACAGCAACTTTTATCGTTTTTATACTTTTCCAATAAGCGTTCTCTGGCGTTCTTCGACAAAAAACCGCGCTTAATTTCAATAAATCCACTCGCATACTTATACTCACACACTGATATTGAGAGAGAAAACATACATACATACATACATCACCCTGTTATAAATTTCTCAACTTCGTGTCCTTTATTCTCATATATATCCATTTTTTTCATATCTTAAGCTGATGCTAAGAGAACGTATAGTAGCCTGGGTAGACAGTCAAAGGCACATGTAAAACCCCATTGTCTCATGACACCATCTTCGCCGCATGACGTCGTATAAATTTAAGTTAATACACTACTTCTCCTCTGTTCATAAAAAGAAGCGAGTATGATATGTGTAAATTGAAAAATCCACTTTTAATGACCTTATGCTGGATATAATTAAAGACAATTAAAATAACCCTTCACATCTACCTTTAACCCTCATTAAAATACGTTTTCTAAATAGCTACACCGACCGCAGCATTTTAAACACAGCAAGATAGTTTTAGATAAATGATATATGTTTTGGCTTTTTGAAATCTCACACATTTTCACCGTCATCGTACCATGATGAAGTATGAGTTTTCAGATCAGAATTTCTTCTTGAATAGATTTCACATGTTCTTGGTGGTTTATGTTAATTTAATAGGCCGTTTTAAAATGCCCTATAGTCAACAATGGTTATTTGAAAAGAAAACAGTCGTAAATTTCATGCCTCGCTCTTTCTGGCTATTTTCAGAAAGTTAAAGAAAAAGCACTTTGAAAGAAATTGTTTTCATCATAAAAGTAGTTTTCCTCAAGTTTATTTTTACCGGTATGGTATTACAACAACGCATTTAAATTATGAACTTACTGTGCGACATGCTAGGAAGATACTCCACGCAATACGATATCTCAAAACCCCAATCGTTGATCACAAGCACACAAGCCTATATATAATATCAGTCTCCATGGACATAAAATTAAAATTAGAAATATGTCCTGACACTGCGAAAGAAAAAAATCTCAAACTGTCACAAATATTCATCTTAACTGACACAATGACCTGAAGTGAAAAGTGAGAAAATGTCCCTCCTTGATTGAGGAGACGTGGAAGGATGAACCACCATCATCAATCGTAAATATTCATAACATCACACAATTCGTTCCCTTTTTTAGTTTTCTACAAAAATATTGAAAAATCAAACCGTTCTGATATTGATTGACTGGCTAGAGTTGATATTTTTAACTGTTGCGTACTATTTTTCCTTCCCCAGTTTATTTTTGTCTGGTTAGTGTAAAAAACAAGACATGGGGAAATTTGTTTATGGACCACGTGAATCATTCTTATGTCTGATAATCTTGTTCCCACAGCATTAGGGTCCTGTAATTTGCTTTAAACTGTGGTATTTGTCGTTCCCCACAGACCTATTAAGGACGATTATAAAGAGTTCTTTGGCCCGGCCATCTTCCGGTAAGAGATGGAACACTGCCGCTTTAAGCAATCGTTCTCGAATTCTGTTCTAGAATATACATTCTTAAAGGCCGTACACGTTGTTTTTTTTATAAGAACATCCAAATTCGAGGAAGCCTTCAATGTTTTTAGCTTTTTTGGTTTCAAGCCTTAAAATGTTCTTAATCAAGTCTTTTAATTTGAGACTCAAAAATTTGCTGATAGGGACTTAATTGGCTTTAAACACTATTTTCCTCACAAATATTTTAGAAAACAACCTCTTTTTATTAAAACATATGTACAAAATAAAAAATAAAAAAATGTTCTTATTTCTAT
>JAYRBV010028371.1:0-10242 GCA_036023255.1 Mitrocomella polydiademata
TTGACACGATAAATTATTTGTCAAAGTTTCAAAACTTTAACACTTGTAGTTAATGAGATATTATTGATTATGCATTTTATGCGTTTTGTACCCGTCGGTTTCATTAATAGTATCTACAAAGCAATAACACGTGTATATGTTTCCATCTCGTTTCAGCTCAACCCAGATGAAAGGTAAAGTAGAGGGTTAAATTTCTGTACGCGTGAATGACAACAACTTTTGATACAAGTTATTCATATAAGAAAATTGATTTTAAGTATTTATTTATTTATTTGACTGTATTTCTAATAGGATTTACAAAATACTCATAAAATAAAATGGGAATAAATAAAAAATAAGCAATTTAATTATACTAAAGTATACAAGTTAACGGGTTAAATTGGCAAAAAAAACTAAACCGAAAGTCGAGCGATGCGTGCACAGAGAGGTATAACATTTTCGAGGCTGGTGTTTGCGGAATTTAAACCTGCAATATTTCAAAAAAGACACCTGCTAAATGAATGAAAAACCACAAAAAAAATTAGAACATTACAATTTACGAGATTACTTATAAAGCTCGTACCGTCCAAGTATGCCAGTAGGCAATTTCGTCAAAATCCACCTTGTAGGAGAGTGTTTGCTATTGGAACAACAGACGTAATGAAGGCAATTTCAATAGAAAACACACTCCGACGTAGAGGTTATTTAGTGATTTTGCTGGCTGGGGATTGTGCAGTATCTCTCAAGAAAAACACTCTCTTTAACAATTGAATAATAATCCAATTATCTATTGTTAACAGGGTATTTTCTTTGAGACATTCTGTATATAATAAATCATATAGATTTAATATTTTAAACACTTGAGTTTGAGCTTTTTATGTGGAGTTGGACAGTTGGCATATCGTTGCGTTTGCTTGATTCCTCTACTTTGTTGTTGGTAGGTTTGAAAATAAACTCGTACGACAGCGAGGCTAAAGCGGCACCCAACATAGGACCAATCCAATAAACCTAAAAGTGAAAAAAGGAAAACATTTTATTCAAAACATAATTAATACTTTATCAAGCACAAAATTTTGTTCGACTTACAAAAAATGTCGTCACTGTTTTTTTTTTGTCCGACATTGTTTTCTCCGCATAAATTATGCTTCTTTCAGTGTGTCCCAGAAAAAAATTGATAATGATATAATAAAGGGGAGTTACTTTTTCAAAAAATATTTTTTTAAATGCTGAAATTTTATAGTTATGCTCTCAAACCGAATTTATCGTCATGAACAGTTTATTGAACTGTTCCAATTCGGACAGTTTTTGGGAGCTCAAAAATAAAGAAATTTTAGTTTATATAGAAAATAATTATTTTTCCCCTTGTCTTTCTACCGTTGGAAGTGTCTTGTCAAGTGTCAATTTTTCGAGACGGCACTCATCTTAATAAAGTCTTTTATTAGTATGTAGTATGTATGTAGTATGTATATTACCCGCAATAGTTTACGAGATTTTAAAATTTTACTTTATAAAAGGAGAATGGAAAGCAAGGATTAAAAAATTAACATTTGACGAACCCAATGATCTGATTCAAGGTTTCCGGTAATTGCTGCCGGTCCAAAAGCTCGGATTGGATTCACGCTAGCACCAGTGTAAGGAATCTAGAAATAAAAAGAAGAGTTTAAGACAATATAAAAACCAGTTTAATTTTCTGTTATTAACGCTTTTCACCAAATATAAATAACGTAAAAAAGAGGCTGCGGGCGAAACCCAATGCAAAGGCCTGGCGGGATCTTAGAAAAAAGCATTTTTAGTATTTATTTCTTTGATAAGAACGAGGGTAGTGCTTAGTGACCGTGCGAGTTCGAATCTTTTTTCTTCTCGCTGCAAAATGGTTAGAAAGGTCAATGGGCATGAGTGTTTTTTATCAATACGGCAAGTACGAGAGTGTACAGTCTCAATAAAAAAAGCCCTCCTCCACATATGTTTTTGAGTGTGTACTTACTCCCATCAACAAAGCAGCAGTCACTGACAATCCAACAACCAAAGGGGACTGGATCTGAGAGAGGCTTTTACTGGGATCTGTAGTGGCAACAACAGCCAACATAACAACAAAAGTTAGGGTGACTTCAACCAGGAACCCAAGACCAGACGACAGATCAGGGTTGACTGAAAGTGTACCCAAATGACCACGTGATTTCTCTGGTGTGTAGAGATACAAAAGACCGGCACCGGCACAACCTGGTTGTTGGGAAAGAAAATAAAGTAATTAATGGAAAATTATGTATTCGGGCAACCTGTTTGTTTAAGAATATAATAATAACCAGAAGCTTCATAGTTTGGAGAGAATAAAATATTCGGCCTTCAATCAATCAGTCATTCTCAAAGTGAGAGATTTTACTGAGAGATTTTGAGAATGACAGTTTGATTGTACGGTCGAATATATGTATAGTCACCGAGAAAGTTTTATTAGATCGTACTTATGAAGCTTTTGGTTATTATATCCTTAAAGTAATTAATAAATAGTGTATACAATACGTTATAGGTGTAAGTCTTTAAGAAATTTATGGCTCATTATTTATCATTCTATCGTCTCCGATATACGAGTATGGAAGGCAACCTCGATCCCAGGGTATTCCAGTAGTTTGATAAAAAATTAAAACAGTACCCTGGGATCGAGGTTGTATGAGAGGGTTTTATGGTTATGAACAAAACATAAAACCATAGCATATTGGATTTCAAATAATTATCTATAAAGTCTTCGCATTAATACGAGCGATTTCTTATAATTAAAGTATCAATGAAATTATAAGGCTTGCGTTATTCATTTCCTGGGCACTGTATACAAGTAAATATGGGAAGGGGGACTTCTCCGAGACGTGATAAGTACATCCTACCACGGAAGCTTCGTCAAGGAAATTGTTATAGAGTCTATAACAATTTCCTTAGAGAGTAGAGAAAAATATCAAGTTGCAATTAGATTAGAGACCAGAAGCATCCAATGGTGTTAATACTTTCTATATAATATAGGAAGAAGGTTTTTATTGGTTTTACTGTAAGTCCAGGTTCCAGGAAGCATAATTTTAATACCCTGGGCCTCATACACCGCAAAAGTTTTCTTAGAGCATAGATTCGTGACGTAATGGTGGCTACAGTTGAATCTAGGGTTTATTTTGCATACCCAAGATTAACTGTGCCAATTTACAATTTTTAGTATGCACGGCTGTAATCTTAACAAATACAAGATTGAAATTCTGAGATAAGATGACGTCACCAAAAAATGAAATCTCAGATACTTATCATTTCGTTTAAAAAAATTGTTTTAAAAAAATCTCCAAAGCAAAGTTGAAAACGTTTAAAAGGTTAACATGACATAAAACTAATTTTTTGTCATCATCACGCCCCTGAAAGTCTCCGCCGGGTCTATTGTATTAGAATATTCAAAGTCAATAAACATATGGTGAGTTTTATATGAGCTCCTACTTTATTTAACACACTGTCGTGCATGTTTACATTTTAGAGTCTCCATAATAATAATGCTTTTTTACTTTTAGCTTTTAAAAATAACCATCGCTATAATAACAACAACAACAACATCAACAAAATTATTTGTGAATAATGAACTTAAAACAAACGACAATTTTTCCTCTAGTTTTCCTAGCCTCTGTACCAAACTCTGATTAAAGAAGCTTCTCTGGTACAGGCTATAGTTCTCTTAATGTTATCGGTAAAATTATCAAGATGTTTACCACTATAGTCTTTATTTCTAGTATGTCTCACTATCATATAATTCCCCTTCTTCTTTTTTCTTCTTTCTTTATAAGAGCGGGCAGGGTCGGAATGTTATCTCCACACCGTACTATTCGTACTATTATTATGTACAGCGCTACGGCAGAGCACTTTTAAAACAACAGGCTAGCAAGCAAAACAAGCCTTTAAAAAGGGTGTGCTCCAGAAGAACTCCCAATGGCTAAAGTTAAGTTGTAAAATGATAAAAAATATATAGTGGAAATATAGGGAAAGGGAAAGAAATACTTACTCCCGGCAATTTGAACTGCAGCGTAAACGAAAAACCTAACAAACTTGATCTTCCTAGCCACCAATAATCCAAACGAAATAGCCGGGTTGAAATAACCGAAATTGTCAGCCGATACCGCAATTAAAACAAACACTATCAAACCCACGCAGGCTGCCTGGTGTAAATCACTCCTTGCGGCTTTCAACTGAAGGGTACATCCACACGCAAACATAGTGAAGAGAAGTGTGAAGATGAACTCGGCAAGGACTAGCCGCCAGAAGTTGAGCCTGGTGGGTTCGAATAATCCGATATTATCCTGCCATGTGTCAGTTTCTCGTTTCTTGACGAGCAGTACAGTCCGCTCACTGGGCGAAGACACATAAGTCTCGTACGTTGAAACTTTTCTTTCTTCTTCGGCTGACATCTTGTCGTTATTTTTTGCTGCTTTTTATGTGTTTTTCTTCTTTACCGTATCACCTTTGCTTACGTGGGCGCTTGTAGTAGATGAGTGTTCGAGAACGAAATATAGAGAGTGAAAAAGTTGAAAAAATAGGGTCACGTCCCCTTTAATTACTTGGACCCAGTCTGTTTTCTTTTCGCCTATGTTTTCTTTTTGTTTATTCTCTTATCACCACACGGACAATCATTTAAGATTTCCCACCTAATGACAAATCAAACGGTGAAATTGTTGTAGCTACTCCACTTGCAAAAATAAACAAGTTTAAACTTTTTTACATGAACGTTGTGTACAAATTTTGGGGTTTTCCTAACCGTTCCCTAACAGTTAAGAAAAATATTTACAATGTAAACATACCCTTCTTCCTATTTTTATAATCCCTACGAGGGCCCCATTTCAACATCATCCGAACGTAATTTCAATGTTTGATCGTGAAACTAAACGGATGATAACTAGACATAAGGCAAAGATTATATTTGCTCAGCTAATTTTTCAGGGTTTGAGGATATAATTATAACATCATCATTCATTCATGAAGCGTTGTTGGGAACATTAAGATTACGTTGAAATGACGTTACTTACCAACCATAAAGTAAGGAAAGTAGGAAAAGAAATATAAATTGAATTAGTGTCTGTTTACATGGACAACTTCCTCTAAATAACTCTTCAATACGTTTTTTGTTCACGATTTGATCATCTTACTTATATAGATGACATGTCTTTAATCCACACCTAAAAAACTTTGACAATGAAATTGTCCGATAAGGTAACAAAAATATATTTTTACCTCCCAAATTCATAAAAGTGTGTTACCAAATTGAAGTATCGCGTAGAAGACGGAAATCTCGTTTCTTTCCCGTGCCGTAAATTCCCACCCGCTTACGCTCGCTCTATTTTTTGGTATTTATTTACGGCATTTCAAACGGACTATGGATGAATAGTCTAGGCGTTGAGTTTTAGTGGCCTGGGGACGGGTATTTTCTCTGTTAGTCATCAAATGGTTTATGCCGTTCATATATATTGAAGATGGGTCGTACATTGAATTAGTGGACAAACTTTATTCCTCTAAATGACTTTTCAAGACGTTATTTGTACACGCGTACTTCCATGCACAGACTAATAGGAATACGAAAAATATGTATATTAAAAAGCGTAAGTACAAGCAACGGGGAAAATAAATGTTTTTGATTTAATTACTGTATTTTATTAAAATTTTGTTTTGTCAATATGTATACAAACAAATAACAAAACAGGTTAAATTTTCCGACTATCCTCTAAACCAAAACAACAAAGTGCTACTTGATTTTACTTGGCGTTTTTTATTTTATAGGAATTTAGATTTGACGAATTAATTAAAGCTTGTAGAATAGTTTTGTAGGTGGTATTTGATTGCGTAAAATCTCCAAAACTCCGAAGAAGAAAAAAATGCTATGTATCGTAAATATTGGTAAGCTGAAAGAATACACCTTTCCCGAGATTACATTTTCATTGCTAACCTTTTTTCAAGCATATTTGTCATGACAACTAAACCCCAAGAGTAAGAATACAATTATCAGAACTGCATAGAAATTAACCTGAGGATCGATTATCAATGTATTGTATTCTCGCGGGAAAGATGTATTGCTGCCCGCAGAGTAATCAAGACAATAGATTCACCAATAAAGGTCAGCCGGCAAGATATACTATGTCTTTGGCGGAGTATTTTTTATTGGTTCGGCACGCAATATTGTGGTGTTGTATCAATAAAAAACGCTCCTCTGCCTTGCTTAATACTTCTCAATGTTTCACCGGTTGGTATAAAAGATCCGAAATAATAATTTACAACTTGGAATTTATATTTTCAAAAATATGCAAGAAGGACGCACAAATTAAACCGTCGTAAGATACAAGAGATCTGAGATTAAGACTTGGGCTTAGCGCTTCAGGACCTGACTGTTGTTTTTGTTCTTTAGTGAAGGTATTAAACAACGCAGATGGCATCATACTATCCGACAAAACAGCATCGCATCTTCCACGGCAATGCTCTTTAGATAGGTACATCATTCTTTTTGAAATACCCTTTGAACGGTGCTTCGGGTGTACGATTACAGTTTCCAAGTACACAATCTTGTTAAGGCCGTACCTTTTAAAAATATCCAAGCCTTGACAATTTTCATAGAGTTGTTGCGAGTACTGCCGAAGATTTGCTGGCAAATCGCTCCTGTTCATGAATACTCTATAAATATCAACGAAATCGTGATTGAAAGTCTTCTCGTCCATGCAATAATTCAAGCAGCAACCGATCACTTTGCCACTATCCGGGTCCAAAGCCACCAAAGACCACGTTTTGAACTTGTCGTTGTAAATGTTGTCAGGATCGAATATCTCTTCAATGTCGTAAATTCGTTCGTCTGGCAGATCTGCTTTTGTGATGCCAAGTCTGTCCAGATACGTTGATATCAAATGGTCGTCCATCAATTTCTGTACCTCTGGAATGTGTTTCTCCTGAAATTCTTCAAATTTGAATCCATCATAATCGTTCAACATTTTTTTATAATTTTGCTGCTATTACGGAAAATACAACAATTAGAACATATCTATAACTGTTTTCTAAATCCATTTGAATTACGTAAGTTTCACCTAGCGGCCAAAATACTGGATGGACTTGTCGGCTAGGGTTTACTACGTAGTTTTTAACTACAAGATTTATGGTGATTGGATTATGGTTTAATTGAACACGCAAACAGTAGATTCTATTTTTTAAAGAACGACAGATTTACATTGGTTTCATTAGCCAATGAAAAACACAACCTTGTTAAAAACTTCAGCTCTACTCAAACTCTTTTTAGTCTCACATAAGTATATTCTAATAAGCTCGCCAACCCGCTCAGCTCTCCATCTTTGTGTTAAAATACTGGCGCGCAATATAGAGAGTTAGGACGTTTGTGTCTGACTTAAGATATAGACTATATAGTAAACTAGTCTAATAAGCTTGCTATCCTATCTTCTACTGCTAATAACTCTCTTTCTTCCAAAGAGATCTTCTCTTGGTTAAAACGAGTCTGTTCAGTGCTGAAAACGCTTCAATCAATGGATGTTCGGTGCTGAAAACGCTTCAATCAATGGATGTTGCACTGAAATACTCTTCTATCTCTTTCTAGAAAAGTATTCAACATTTTGAGAGTGCGGCTGCCTAGAGAAAAACATTACAATTCTGCAAACCTTTACCGTTGGCAATCAAAGATGATGATAATATTTTAATTGGTAGCAATTTAATCTAGCAGCATTAGTAATTGAACTACTACTATGACACGCTTCTTTGGCAATCATTAGTAGTTTTACTAGCTTAAATTAATCAAATCATCGGCCTATTAATTAAAAAGCCCCGCATCAGTCAATAATCAACGAAAATTCATCAATGTGGAGAAGTGTTTTTATTGATATGGCACTCAATTTCCCGTGCCATTTTAACAGAAAATAAACACTGCGCATGATGTTTTTTTTTTGAATAGTTGCATGGTCGTAGATTAATAATATTTAATGGATAGCCTTATTGACTTAGGGTACTTAGACACGGCCTTTCAGTTGAAGGGTTTTACTTAACTATGACATTTCGCGTCCCGACGAGCGAACTTTCCAGGTAACAGATGCAGGTGTTGATGCATACAAAGCTTGATTTTTCTAAATCTGATACAAAGGAGACCAGTAAACAGTCTTTTCTTACACAAAAACTAAAAAAAGAAACGAGAATACAAACAAAGACGCAAAAAAACACAACGGAGAAAACAAACTAAAAAAGCTCAACGGGGGATAAGTAGACTAGTTTACTAGTCTCTATTTTAAGTCAGTCACAAACGTCCAAACGCTATGCGCAAACAGTATTTTGGCACAAAGATGAAGAGTGTTGACCGGGCCGAGATTTAGCTAAAAAATAGGGTCAGGGTTTTTCTTGCTATGTTACGCGACGGGGTCTATGTACAGGTTAGTTTATGTCAATGTTTATTTACACAGTTACGGCGTTGCAGTTTATAAAACCCCGGCTAGTAAACTAGTCTAGGGAGAAGCGACTCGATTTCCGTGTGCCGTGAATCCCGAAATTGCCGTGAATCCCGATTCAGGGAAACGATCCGACGCTATTATCCGAGTTATCCATTCAGCTGAAGGCTGACGTATTTAGAACAAAAGCATGCATATAGTCACACACATCAGACAGAGTGTCTTTTTAATGGCTAATAATTTGATTTTAATTGTTCATCACACTTCACCGCAGAAGCGTGACTCTATCTAAATGCACCACTGGTATTGAAGAGGTAGCAAATATGGATTTATTTTCCTGGATACCTTACTTTCAAATCCATCCATAGTTTTTATATAATTCACGCTACACCAGAATTATAATATTTCAAAGCCATTAAATACTACTCTGATCCTTTACGCTGAAGATAATTGTTATTATTATTATTATTATTATTATTATTATTATTATTATTATTATTCTTATTAATTTATTTCAAGTTGGTTTGACAATAGTTTACAAGTTTACAAGGACTAGTTGTGTACAAATAATCTCTCACGTATAGATTTTTACAACACTTTAGACCATCCGATGCAAATCTCATCAATTACATGCCATCATGGTTGGTTCAAAGTCCGTCCTGACATATTATACATGATATTGCAAAGAGTATTTGTGTATGCTAGGATTGTACAAACATTGTCTTTTTTCTCTTATTTGTGTAAATAAGAAATTGTTTACTTAGTCAAGTTCTTGTTCAAAAGAAACCAATTGTATCTTTTCATATCACAGTGAGAGAATTTCGGAATGGCAGCCCGTAAAAAAAATGTTTGTTGCCAGGGCTAACACCTGAACACCTGCACCATAATTGCCAATGTGGCAAAAAGTAATTTTTTGTTTTAGGTAAATTCAAGATTCGCCACAAGAATAAATTAGACTTCGCTGCCGTTATCAAGACTCAGAGTGAATGAATAGTTAATAAAACCCTTCAAACTCTAATAAAGAATCTTTCAAATTTAGATTTTATTAGAGTTTTAGAAAAGAGCAGCATCAATAATGTGCACTCATATGATTTTGCCTACAGGATGTGCGGCCCCTAAAGTCTGTTTTTCAGAGTAAGGAAAATGCACTGTAGGGTCGGGTAATACCCAAATGCACTGTAAAGGTCGAAAATTGTTGTTCGAGAAATTTATACACACTGTAGTTTTTTAGTTGTGTGGAGAATCTAAATTGATCGTAGTATCAAAATTTGGAGTGAGTTTTGGCCAATCAAGAGGGCCGAAATTTCAAAAAATATTTTGCTCGTTGGCCCCAACCATGGTCTCCTTAGTTAGTAAATTATTTAGTCCCTCCACTTTCAAATTCGTCTCATCGGCCCTGTATTACTTGACACTGCAGCTGCAAAATCACTTAAAAATATCTTGTTACCAAAATCGGTGCTTTTTTAATCAATAGTTTAATCAAAAAGCTTCTTAAGAAAATTGTGCATTTTGCTGCACTGTAAGGGTACAAAAATTTCCTAAACATGCACTGTAAGGGTTTAGCTTTCGAACACTGTACTGTAAGGGTGTGGTTTTTGACGGTAAAATTTGGGCCGCATATACGGTCGTTTTGGAGATGAGTGCCCCCCCCCCCGGGAATTTTCCAAGAACAATCTATTCGTCTGTTCTATTTACATTGAATGCAATAGTATTTTTTAAATAAGAGCAAGATTGCCCTGCATATCTGATGTGTTTAAGCCATTTTAGTTCACTATGTTTCATCTTACGAGTAGACTTACCAGTTTATAGCTCTTACAGGCATTTCAGTATATTT
>JAYRBV010028382.1:0-10241 GCA_036023255.1 Mitrocomella polydiademata
AAGAAAAACTTCTGGAAAAGCTTTTATGTTGTTAACTCGATAATAAACACACACAAAACTGTACTATACTTCAAGTGTGAAGAAAATCGTATTTGCAACTCCTATGTTCTGACAATTTTGCAAGCCAATATGCTTATGATATAATTGATATACTTTTTGATGCTTGGTTGAAGTTATTAGAGTCTGTATTATTTAAAGTACATTATTTATATATAATCTTGCACAATTTTCTTTTTTTATTCTTGAACTTTATTAACTTGTTTTTCATTGAGAATATTGGGTTGATTACTCTATATTGCAGGACATGTTATATATAATCTCCAGGTTTATCCTAAAAAAGATGATTCTGTAAGTTCTTGTTAAATCTGTAATTGTATAAAAACATGTTAAATTTTAGTAGAAAGAGATACATAAAAAGTATATGCACAACATCATTTGATTTTAAGTGTTAACGGTGGAAATGACTGACAAATATTTTGTTCATAAAGTCAAGCCAAAAATATTCATTTGTAAAACATTTGGCCAAAGCACTGATTTTTATCAATTTTTCCCTTCCTACTGTAGCCACAATCAATTGTGTGGTTTTCATCCTATATCATCAGTTATTTTATCAGCTAAAATTTAATAACAAATTCAAAATTCAAAATCCTGAATGTTTCAGATGGCTATGAATAAAAAAACCTAGCTCCTTGAAATTTTGAAAATAAGAGCATAGTTTTGTTTAAAAATTTAGTCATATTGTAATTTGATGACAAAAGTATACATACAGTATGTACCATTTAGCTGTTTTCAAAACACCTACATTTATTAAATAAAAACACCACATAAGGAAATGTTGTTGATATTCTTTATACATTTCCACTTGTATACAAAAGTGAAAGTGCAACATCTTAAAATTCACAAAAATTCATATTTTGTTACAAATTTGGCTTTAAACTAACGTGTTTCTCATATTACATCTCATCAGAAATAAGCACATGATAAACATCACACAGTTATATGATAAAATATATATATATACAGTCAAAACAACAGTTTAAATGCAGTTTTCTAGATTAAAAAACAAGCTTGTTGCTGCAAAGAAAGGGTAATTAAAAATGGCAGTGGGAAATTTAAAAAATTCACCCAAGCATACTACAAGAAGAAGATCTTCAGTCTTAATTTTGAAAGGTTTTTTAGATGGTAGGAGTTTTGCCATTACTGTACAACCTTATACTGTAATCTATGTATATATATATATATATGTGACAGTTTTATATCAAAAGCTTTTCACGGATAATCTCTATTGTTCTAATCTTAATTTCTCTTTTATTAAGTATTGGTATTATTCTTAATGTGATTAATGAGGTTACTGTGATTTTTTTGTTAGTTGTCTAGCAGGAACTCAGTTGGCAAAATCTCTATAGTCTCTGCAGAGGAGTGTTTTTGTTTTAATTAGCAGCCAATTTTGTTTCAATAGAAAACACCCCTCCCTCCCTCCCTCCACAGTGACTTTTTGTAGAGGAATTTGTCCAGCAGGAAGATTTTTGAATGTATTTCTTCCACTTGTACACATAGACTTTATTTGTTTACTTTTATAGATATATCAGGAAAAAAGAAGCCTGAAATCTCCCTCCCAAGACAATTTTTGATTATTCATAGACTTATTATTGTTTACTTTTATAGGCATATCAGGCATATCAGGAAAGAGTAAGAAGCCTGAAATCTCCCTTCCAACACAATTTGAGCATACCATGCATGTTGGCTTTGATCCTGTGACGGGTGAATTCACAGTATGTATTTCTTTTTGTTTTTAAGTGAAGACCCTGTGGAAAATTCTTCAAAAATCTATGTGGAGTTTTTTATTGAAACCGCAAACAATATTGGCTGCTAATTAATTAAAAAACACTCCCCCACAGAGACCTTATGGAGCTTTTGCCCACTGGAGAGAGATTCTCTCCTGAGTAGTACAGTAATGAAACTTTTAACAAAGGCAACGGTGAGTGAGTTTACTCAACATAGTTCCACTGACACAGCATGATAGTTTAAGCAGATTTTTTATACATTTATATATTATTTATGAAATGCCAAGCTCTTACCCAAAGGACCTTTTAAAGAAACTAGAAAAGCCAATAGACTGTAAAGGGAAAATTCATTTTTATAGTTGGTTTTTTGATTCCTTTCCATATGGCTTAATTTTCTAAAAAATTATTTTGCATACAATGTTTGGCCAGACTTGTTTGCACCCAAAATAGAATAAATTGATTTTAATATCTCTAAAATTTCTAAAGGAAACTTGCCTAAACAAATTAACTGATATAGTTGTCCTTTGGGAACAGTGTAGCCAACTATGTTTTGGCAATTTCACAATGGATTTTTCCTAGAATAAACAAAATCAAAACACTATTTCTTCAATACAGGGTATGAATCAAGGGGTCCAATTTCAAGGGGTCACAATTTGCATTTCGTAAACCATTTTTGGGCATTATTTATCAAGCTTTGTAAAAAGATTATTGTTTTCAGCTACGTTTCCCCTTCTTTTACTAAGCAAATTACTAATCTATAATTCAAACTATATATCAATAAATTTCTACTCAGGGTATGCCAGATGCATGGACAAGGCTTCTTTCAGTTTCCAATATTACTTCAGCTGAACAAAAACAACATCCACAAGCTATCATTGATGTCTTGAAATTTTACGATTCAAACACAAAAGAAAAAGAAGATGAAAAATTTATGAACTTCAATAAAACTGGCAGTCGTGAGTTTTTTGAACTTTTAATTTGTTTTAAATCCAACCCTAGAAGTATTTTATATGTAATAATGTATTTTTTAATTTGACATTGATCCAGGCGGGTTTACTTCTCATTATCATTATTGGAATGAAAATTTGACAATGATCACCCCTGCAGTCATTGAAATTCGCCTCGACACTCAGCGATTGCCGAGGCAAAACAGGGATTTTCCCTTTGCCTCAGCAATAAAACGGTGCTTTTTGCCGAGGCGTTTTGACTTGAATTTCAATGACTGCCCCTGCAAAATAATTTTCCTTTGAATACACACATTCTATCCCAGGGACGTATCTAGAGGGTTTTAGACACCCGTATACCGGTTTCGGCATCCAAACTATCTGCCCAAATAAAAAAATATATGTACAAATAAATTTATTTGCTTAAAAAAACCTGAGCTTTCCACTGATACGAAAGCTAAATGTGGTATAATTTTGCATTTACATGATAACTAAAAGCAAAGAATTACTGCCTAGACCCCTTGCCTGCAGTCCGTTTTGATTTTTTTTTTAAATGGTTTACCCCAAAAAACTCTGGATATGTCACTGTATCCACCAGCTACTAGAATTCTTTAACACTGAATGGTAAAACATCAGTAAATTCACCCCTTAAATTAAGTATAACGGTTAACCTTATCATATTTGGAAGTTTTAGAAGAATTTCTGGATGCTGAATAAACATATGAACAGTGTTTTTTATGCTGGATTTTTATGATATTTTTATTCAGCAACGTATACTAGTCCTTCATCAACACCTCAAACAGAGGGTATTCCTAAAGATGATCGTAATAAACCAAGTGAGGCACAACAGAGAGCAGAAGCTCCTCCTTCCCTTCCTGCTCGTCCAGAACATACAAAATCTCGAGTAAGAAACCTTATTCCTAGATTGTTATAATATGCAAAATGTCATGAAAAACTGTTCCCTTTTAATACTAGAATTATTTTTACTATTTTTCAGCCTGAGTATAGTTTTTAGCTTTCTCCTATTAGCCTGGTCTCTTGATTCTTTATACTATATATATGGCTCAAATGCAATGATACAGGGCTTTAGTCCTTGAGTTGCTAGGGCAAAATGGTTTATATAAATATGTTCAAATATATGAGCAACTCATCTGCACTTCTACTTCTGAACATATAGATTTGAATATGTCTTTTCTTCTAGTTTATTACAGCTGAACAACTGGCCGGCTCAGGTGTCAAAGCTGCACCCCCGCCGAAACCAGAAATAGATAGTATGTGAAGAGACTTTTTTATCTTGCATTTGTCAATTTTTATGAACAACAGGAGTCTTGAAAAGTGAATTATTTTCCCTAATTTTTAGCTTCAAAACCTCAACAAGCAATAAAAAGGAGGAAAATGACAGATGAAGAAATTATGGCTAAATTAAGTAAGTTTTTTACAACTTAGATAAAATATTACAAGTTTCAAATGAGATCAGTTTATCTAAATGCAATTTATTACTTCTTAAAAGCTCTGATAATATAAAGTTACAGAATTGCATGTTCAATATGGTGTAATACTTTCTAGGAACGATCGTTACGGTTGGAGACCCAAAAAAGAAATACTCAAAGTTCGAAAAAATCGGCCAAGGGTAAATAACTTTTGAAAACTTTTCTTTCTATGCATGTATCCTAGTTTCTTCATATACTATACTGATCATTATTTTCTTCTTTTTCCCCCCTAGGGCATCAGGTGTTGTATTTACAGCATTGGAAATTGCTACTGGTAATGAGGTATGCCTTTATTATTTACTTTTCTCATTATATTCTAATGTGCCGCTACTATTCGACTCATACTTATATTCTTATTTGTTTTTCAGGTTGCTATTAAACAGATGAACTTATCTCAACAACCTAAAAAGGTAAAGCCCTAATTCACCTAACAGTTCAACAGTTAGCACAGACAACCACATGCTGACACCCATGATTTTTTAGCAGACTTTTATGCTATAAAACTTTACTTTGAGGTGTGTAAAGAATGCACTAGTCATTTTCTTCCTATGAACGCACTGTAGCTGTCACAAAATTCATACCTATTTTATTTAAGTCGAGAGAGAACCATATTCCAGGAAACATACAGTTCTAATGAAAAAATTTTGCTTTTATTACTTTGAATGACTTTTTTCTTTGTGTCATCTAGGAACTTATCATAAATGAAATTCTGGTTATGAGAGAAAATAAACAATTCAATATTGTCAATTATGTTGACAGTTATCTTGTGGGTGAAGAATTATGGGTAAGAAATTGGTGTTTATAGATGATGATAATATTATATATTTGATGAACGATATCGAAAGAGTGCTCAATATTATGAAATAAAGCGAGTATTATGAAAGTTATATTTCCATCAAGATAATAATAATAATGTTAATAGTTTTTATACAAAATTTACATGTTTACTCTAGGTCGCTTGTTTTAATAACACTCTACTCCCTCTACGTCTTTAAAGTAACATATCTTATACTCTAAAACATTTTTAACTCCGTTCAGGGCAAAGAGCTATTTGGCTTACACTGCCCCAGAAAGATAAGATTAGAACATCAACATCAACACATTCTAATGAGTATATACCTATATATACTCCCACTATATCTCCCAGATATAACTTATCACACTCCGGTTTTAAATTTTCACCAAGGGCATTAGCTACAGTCCTCCCAAAAATATGGCGGAATTCTTTTATTCAAATCACCTTTTGTATTATGCTTGTATTTTTAGGTTGTAATGGAATTTTTAGCGGGAGGTTCATTGACTGATGTTGTGACAGAAACATGCATGGACGAAGGACAGATTGCTTCAGTGTCAAGAGAAGTAAGTTGTTTTATCTAAACTACCGTTATAAAGAGTAATTCTTAGAGTTGTTAAATAGTTCAGTCTCATGCGAATAAATTGTTCTTTTATGCTCTTCCCAACTGTATGAATTTACAACTTCCATATATTCATCTTGTTTTTTTGTTTTTTGGTAGTGTTTACAAGCATTGGACTTTTTACACGGCAACGGAGTCATCCATCGTGATATTAAAAGTGACAACATTCTGCTTGGACTGGATGGAGGTGTCAAATTAAGTAAGCTACATTTACGATATTACGATATACCAATACATAACCTATTAAATTACCAGTTAAAATACCGTTGTACCCCCTAACCAGTCGAGTGCCTTAACCACTCCAGCGCATATCCATAATCTACATCAATAATTTAATCTGTTATGGATGGCACAGTTAACACAATTTTTTATCACCAGTTAAAATAAATCATTAGTACAATACGCTATTCAACAATTTTAAACATATTTTTACTTTTTAATTAACACGTCCATCTTTCCTTTTAGCTGATTTTGGTTTCTGTGCAACAATTACACCGGAACAAGATAAACGTTCGACCATGGTCGGTACACCATACTGGATGGCACCAGAAGTTGTCACACGTAAACAATACGGACCCAAAGTTGACATCTGGAGTTTGGGTATCATGGCTATCGAGATGATTGAAGGGGAACCACCATACCTTAATGAAAATCCACTTCGGGTAAGTACATATACTTTAAAGTATTGATGAATATGATATACAGTTAGCAATTGAGTCAGACTCTTATGATCTAAAAATCTAAAAATTATTTATGAAAATGATATACACGAGTGTCCCAGAATAAAAATACAGTTTTCGCTATGTGAATAAAGGGATTGTTCATTGAGGAGACGTACATTGTAATTTATCTATATATGAAAATTTATTTTCCGGGGCACCCTGTAGAGCTAACATATAAGTCATCAGAATTGTTTATATTCCATTTAGGCATTATATTTGATCGCAACAAACGGAACGCCTGAGCTTCAACACCCGGAAAGACTTTCGCCCGTCTTCCGTGATTTCTTAAACAAAACCCTTGAAATGGATGTGGATAAAAGACCTTCTGCAAGGGAACTATTGATGGTAAGAATACATTTTAACAGAATGGGCACTGTTTGCCACCCCTTGCTATGTTACCGAGTCGAAAACTGTGTGTATTTACAGTTTACAGGAATAGACACCCGGGCTAAAAAAGTAAATCTCTCCACACAGGAGTTATTTTTTTATGACTCACATTTATTGACTACCTTTTTTTTTTGTAGCATCCATTTTTAAAGGGAGCTAAACCATTAGCCAGTCTTCAACCACTCATAATGGCAGCCAAAGAAGCGTCTGCACGTCACGGTTAGGAAGTAGTAATCGAGTTTCTAAAGAAATATGGACTTGCTTATTTTCAGTTAATTGTAGTACGAATTATGTCGTGCTTGGGTACGGAAGTTAAAGCTGAAGTTAACATGGCGGTCGTTCGTAGAACTAACTGGTTAAAACCCTTGCAATATTTAAGTTTGCTAGGCTATATAAGATTATAGGAAAAATTATTTGAATATTTTTTTTTTATATAATTTGGCACGAATTGGTGGAATAGTATCATTTGTCTAGGGCGAGAGAAAAAGAATGATACTTTATGAGAAGGCGGTTTTTCTCTCTTCCATTTGAATTAATTTTCCTATAGTCGAAGGATACAACCTGTAACGTGATGTGCACAAGATCCCATGACAATATTTAAATGATTTTTTTGTGTAACGCGGCAGAAATCTTCCTAGACATACGGTTGTATGTGTAAATCCGCGAAAGGTTTAGACTTTTCTCGAAATACCATTCATACATAGACCCCTAACACTAATCTCAGTTTCAAGAAATATTCGCGCGTGCTCCTATCACTTCAATGGTGAATTACTTTTTTACTCCTAAATGACTCGATTACATGCGTACGAGATTGATGTTTGGAATCTACACATGAAGGGTATTTCGGTAAAAGTCGATCATTTTGAGAATTTATCAAAAATATTCTGCAACCAAGTTATTTTTTCTGTTCGCTAATTTGTTTTCTATATTCTCATCATTGACACATTATTAATCTTATGGCTGGACGAGAGAATCAAATAGTATATATGTTTATAAATAGAATAATAATGGCAGAATTTTATGGCATCCCTAGTAATTTTGTTTGTTTATAATGATCAGCAAACCTTTGGTTTGATTTCCCATCCTCAATAATGGACGTTCTGTTGAAATTGTTTGTCTTTCGCGTTGATTTTCTTTTTTTCTCTTTGGATTTTTTTAATAATTTTTTTACTATCCCTTGATGAAAATGAGCATTGAATTTTTTTTAATTTTCGATTTTTCTTTGTTCTCGTTACCCGCGCCTCAATTTTTTTTGTGTCTTTAAATATATTTTATTTTAATTTTATGCCATGAATATTTTGTACATTTCAGTGAAATTTTTTATTTCAAAACTGTCACTAAGAAACAAAAGAATATGAAAATCAGGTCTTCTTTTTCTTCTTTCTCATTTCTGGATTCTTTGGATTCTTTGGAAACACGATATGAAAGTTTATTATTATGGTTTCCCTAACATTGAAAGAGGGAGGTGAAAACACTTTGTTATAGTAACTTTATATCGCCGTTGCTTAAATCCAATTTTTTTATTTCAAATTATTATTTTTTCTTAAATGTAAAACGAGCTTTTCTCAAGACTCAAAACTTTGTGTAGTGCGTGCGTCCCGGGAAACTCGCTCCTTTATAGTAGTATACTGAGGTATATTGATTTCGCCTTTGAAAAATATTTATAATTAAACAATCATGGTGGTTTAAAAATGGCCGGACCGAGAAGAAGACTACCTGGTGTCTATCACCGTGATCCGTCTAACATTACTTGATGATTGAGCGAGTACAAACCGTAACAAACTAAAAGCAGTGTCACAGAATAATTTCGTTTCAGGCGTCATTAAATCTTGTCATCAAAAATGATTTAGTTTTATTTATCACTGTTTAGAGGAACGCGCTGTAAAGAGTGTAGACGGCGGTAATCCTCAAAATTGTTCGAGGACCTATTAATTTCATAATCACCAGCACATATTTGGGTATTGCAATATATTGGTCGTCAGGGTAATAGTTTTTGAGAATTAAAAATCATGCCGAATAATTTGTTTGTCACACGGCGGAAATGGGAAGAGCGAAATTTCCTGTTGTTTTGAATTTTGCTCATCTGGTGTGTCGAAAATTCATATCTTTTTCTATGGAGTATTGCTGAATATTAACAGATTTTGTTGTCGGGTGTGTGGTTGTTATGGCTAATGAATCATTCAATGTATTTGTGTAGGTATTATCATTTTGTGATGGAGTGAAGACTAGTCATTTCACTAGTCTGCGTGCGGAAAGCCACTGGATCGGAACCAGTCCTCTAAACAACATCATAACGCTGTTTTTTAAAAACGAAAGACAGTTTGCGAAGTGCGTTTTGGACTGGGACAGTTGACAGTGTGTTGAGAGTGTCATGAATTGAATTTGAACACTTTAACACATTCCCTTGCCGCTTCTCATAGTTTGAGAGGAAAAAGATTGATTCCCAAGTACGCTGAATGGCTGATGATGTAAGGAACGACCAAGCTAGGTCGATTTCTCCGAGCTCTGACCTCAAAACAAACAGAAATTCAAAACGTCCAAAATCTAGGTAAACAATATGACCAATTTTCATCCTAGCCTAGTCTCAAATATTATTAATCAATGTTTAGTTTGTGGCTTATTACATCTGCTACATTATTATAACAGTAATTTTATCAGAACATTCATTCAGCCATCAATGAAATGGTGCTGCCAAAAATAATCCATTGGTGGATTAATGGTTCCGACGAGTGATGGCATTACATTTTTGCTTCTCGGTTTAATATCTTTACAGGGGTATGGAAAAACTCTTCCAGGGACAAAGGTAGTCTAAAAACTCCTTGAAGCATTCTCGTGACCTCTGTATAATATAGGGTTGTATGGGTGTGTTTGGTTTTTTTTTTAATCTCCCTGTAATTTAGGTAGCCAGGATACCTGTCTATAACTTTTTCACAACACAACTTATTCTACACAATCCATTAGAAAAAGAAAGCCAGGTGGAGGCGGCAAAGTTTGAATTCCCAACTGTCCACTAATCAGTAAAGTTGATGTGATCATAAAATAATTGATGTTTTGTAGCTTTTTGTTTTCAAAGCGTGCGCCACTCGTCTCACGGAATAAAAAACAATACTGACGCAACCCTGGAGAATTGGGTCAGTAAGTTTTGGGGCGGGATTTTAGAAGTTTTGATGATCCGATTTTGTACACTACGCCATCTTGTTTAAAATATTCTATAAGTACTATATCTGAGCAGATCTAGCGCACATGAAATCGCCGAAAAAGTCCGAATAAAGACATATATATATATATACTAATGTCAAAAATATCAGATGGAGTATCTTTTTAATGACAGTGATTTCCTTTTAATTGTTTAAAATTACTCTCCTCAGCAGATGCCTAAATCCGCCGCTGGACTGGACGTGTGGATACAATTATTCTGATCCATACCGTAAACGGGGGTGACTTGGGACAGTGGGGGGTGAGATGGGTCACCCTTTACATTGATAATAACAGCTGAAAA
>JAYRBV010028404.1:0-10229 GCA_036023255.1 Mitrocomella polydiademata
TTCATAAACAGCAGGTTTTATGCATTGTGCGTAAGCAGTCCCTTCAGCGTCCTTGCGACGCTGGGAACCAGCTAGTAATCTATATAATAAAAGCCGTATTTTGTATCTATCTACGCATTTAGGAATGTTTGGAATGTTTGTGGAGAACTTTTGTGAAAAAAAATTGTTAATTAATTAATGCCTTCATAGTTAATCTACACTTATCATAATACACTTATTAACAGAATATCATAAAAACGTCCCAAGGGGAATAATATGTTAAGACAAAGTTGATATTGATATGGATGAAAAAACGTTAATGTTTATTATATTGTATTGTAAATAGACAAGCCCGTAGGGCGCCTGAAATAAAAAATACTTTTCAAGATGAAAGCCCGAAGGGCGCTTGTAAGTTTCACTGCGTAAGCAGTCTCTTCAGCGTCGTTGCGACGCTGGTTTACCAGCTAGTCTACAAATAACATGATGTGTAAACCGCGTCCGAGTAGACTTGATAAGTCACTCTACGGAAAACAGGGAAATACGGAACACGGGACTCAGAGGAGTTGTTTAAGAAGGAGATACTATTTCTAGTCTATGTCCGAGTAGTTAAGGTGTATAGCTTAAAGGTTGAAAGGGTCCCTGATCCAACCCCTTCGTAAAGATGTTGCTAGTGAAAATTACTAATCACTGCTAATCCTACAACTGCCTGGTTACATGTAAAGAAGGCAGGTTTTATCAATTTTAGAAGATGGTATTTTTTGTGAACCACTCTGTATAATTATATTTATCTAAACTTTCTCGCAGTCTATGTAAGTTACGGCATACCATACCATGTTTTTATGTAAAGGGTATCGAGGATTAAATAATGACAAAATATACTTCCTACATGGGCTTCAAATATGCATTAGTTAATGTATATACCTAAGAGCTTGACGAAATTCTTTGAAACAGAATTCTGCGATTAGAATTGCTCTGTCTGCACGAAACCATGTTAGTCAGATTGAATTATCTGATTGTATACTTTAAGAAGGGTTATTATAAAAAGTTGCTGATTAAAGCAGTAAATGATATCACTTACATTAAATTAACAAGAAAAAGACTTATCCCTCGACTGTCCATGCAATAGACCTTTCCCGAAGCTCTCACAATTACAAAGTTGGAAGCTCTTCAATTTATGGCAAATATTTTTCGATAGAATGATTCTAAATATCATAACGATCAAATACTTCGTTTTCTATCAAAAGCCTCTTACTTTTCACCTCGCCATGCGCAGCCTCGTTATCATGAAACCAGGTTTCTTTTTGTAAGCATCTTCCGGTTGAAAAAAAAAAACAGATCTTCATTTTCAAATTGACACATCATCACTTTTAGTATGCACTTTTAATATAAACAAGCACATAAATCCTATCCGGTTTTTACAATTTGAAATTTGAATGGACGTGGTCAAAAATTGATTGCGCGATAAGTTTCGGGAAAGGTGTATACTGTGTACCGGGATGTCCTAAGGGATTTTGTACGATAGCATACAGTTCATCTGACTGAATGTAAACACATTTATTTTTATCGCTCTTTTGTACAAAAGTCTCTTATTTTTGTCTCTGCTTCGTTCTTCCAAACTTTTTTAAGAGACTTTACTACGGAAAACTTTGCTATTTATATTCTGTCAGATGAAAATCCTCTAAGGGATTTTGTACAATAAAGCACGTTTTTATTTCGCACATATTTATTTTAAAAGGTTTAAGTGAGATATAACGTTTTTGTTGACCCAAATTTTCGTCATCTCTCAAAAAAACTGAAACAGTTTTAAGACTAATCACGAGAAGAAAAATCATTTAATTAACACTAAAAAACTAGCGTTAAAAATTCAAAATTTAATTCTCAAACTCAACTGCTCAACTGTCATCATATAAAGTGTTATAATATATTTTACATGAAAAATGTCAGAAATTTAACTAAAAAAAATGTCATGAATTTATATAATTCTTGTAGTGAATTTCGGTGTGTGAAAGCTTATTGGTATTTGCACACTTTTTGTTCAAACTATAGATAGATATAGAGAGATAATTATATGTATACTGTATATTCAATCCAGTGGCCTTTACGGGTGACCCAATATGTTCTACTACTGTTTTGTTTGAACATCCGGATGTTCGTGTTTGACCAGAGCTTTGTATTATTCCGTGAAAATACACGGTACATAAATCTGACAGATAATTGGTATACAAATATCCAAAAGTCAAATTGTCTAATGCACTGATTTCAAAGTGTAGTGTCTTTAGTTTTTGATTCCCAACAAAAAAGGAAAAAAGGCCTTCAAACCGTTCAGGTCAGATCCATTAATTCAATTAATTCAATACGATACAGAAAATAAGGGGTTTTAAAGTCTTTATTTACTTGAGATTTATGAGAAAGTTCAATCACCTGAAAAAATTGCGGCTCGTTATCCGTGAAATTTTATCCACGCAAACTCTTTCAAATAACTATTTTTCATCCTCCAGTGTATTATTTTGTTTATTGTTTGTTTTATTTTGAGATACGCGCAATATTTCTTCGGGGTTCATTCTCCACTTAACTTTATACATTTATAAAGTAATCATGAGTTTGTTTGCTTGGTCTTGAATCTCGACTGTTTCGTTTTTTAGGATCTTTCAAGAAGTACGGAAGCATCAACGGTGCAACGTCCACGCCAAGTTACGTGGACGAATCACAACTCCATTGCCACACTAAAGATAAAACCAGATTAGCGGATACCCGGGTGGCGCAGCGGAAATTGACGATCGCTTCTATCGTATGCCTGCTCTTCATGATAGTCGAATTTGTCGGTAAGTTATATTCTTTATATTACGGATCCGTAGCACATCGTTACGGTAACAGCTGAAAGCGCCTCGCGTGAGATGACAGTTCGGGCTAGCAGGACCTAAGCTAACTATTTCACGTGTCACGTCATTACAAGTACCAATGTTATACGCGGGTGAAAAATGGTGAAAAAGTGAGCAATGTTATTATTGTTCTATTAAATAAGAAACAATTAGAGCCGTTAATCTTCCTTTTATGATTACTGTACGGGAGCTTATCTCCAAAGAAAAAAGATAACTTGGGAAAATAAAAAATTTGTAGAAAAAAAAATCCTTAATTTTTTATGAACATTTTGAAATTATTTCACTAACAACTCGTCTACTATTTTTAAATGCTTCACTCAAACAAAATACCAGTATTATTATATAGGACAATCATGAAAAGCCTGCGAAAATAGGACAGCTTAAAATCCTAGAATTCTATAAAGTACGAATCATGGTCATGTCGTTAAATCATGGAACTGTCTTCATATGATTTTCCTTTTGGTTTTTAGGTGGCTATTTATCGAACAGTCTTGCTATAATGACTGATGCCGCTCATCTTTTATCCGATTTCGGTGGTTTCATGATCAGCTTGTTCGCTTTATGGTTGGGCACCAGGAAACCATCCAAGAAGTTATCTTTCGGCTGGCACAGGGCAGGTAATAAATAAATAATAATAATAAATCCTTTCCCCCAAAGGGAACACCACCCATACTTCTTGGGTAATGCACGTGATAAGTTGCTCACTCCTCCAGGGATTTTTTGTTGCTGACCGTATTTCAATTAAGGTTTAGAGTTTCCTAAATAAAATCAGCCGAAAGTGACGAAATTTGTTAGAGGTGACGAAAATTATGTCCGACGAAGATTTTGTCCGACCTTGTTTTGTCCGATAAGGTATGGTGTCTTTCCTTGTAATGGGTGCTTTGCTCTCACTAATTGGGATTCTAGTATAAGAAGAAGAGGCCCCTCTCCCCCGCTCTCACAGAGACCTTTCGTTAACCACTTTTATCATACTTTTATTTGCAGAGGTAATGGGTGCATTGCTTTCCGTACTCATCATTTGGGTGCTAACGGGGATTTTAGTATACGAGGCGATCATGAGAGTAAAGAACCAACAGTATGAAATCCAACCCATCATCATGTTGATTACGTCAGGTGTCGGTGTGGTCGTTAACATAGTGTAAGTTGTTGTTGCTAAATTAACAAAGAAATATTATTTGGGCCTGAAAAAATTTGGGCTTGACAAAATTTATGTCAAAATTGTTCAATGAAAATTTGCCGTTCTTTAGAAAGTTAAAAACAAAATATTTGTGTTGACACAACTAATTCAATCAACATTAATCTTGTAAGAACTCCAAAATTGATGCCCAAATTTTTCTCGCTCAAATTTGGCATAGTGCCCGAACTTTGTCACACCCAAATCCAAAACAATGCTGTCCAAATAACTTCGCTATTTTCTGTCTCCCAACTTTCGTCTTCCAAATCATTACCCAGGTTATACAGTACGGCAATTGGCCCAACATGATATTTTTACAAATATTTTATCATGCCGATCTCAAATGAAATGTTTCATTTTGTTTACATGACATACATTCAGTGATCGCAGCGACGGGGGGGGGGGGGACTCCCCCCATATTTTTTGCCAAATAATACTTTCCCTATCACTAAGGTGTTGAAGTAAGGTTCCAAAGGAATAAAGTTAGTTATTTTAAGGCTATTCTAGGGCTTTTAGTGTGCCCATAAGCGTAAAATGTTTTTCTTCGCCCAACCGTGGTGAGCGAAATTTCATAAAATACTTGTTAGCCCTCCCAAATGAGAAATGGCGATGCAGTCCCTGACAATGCATCATAATACAAGGGGTTAACGTTTGGCCTCGCACGTTCATTTCTGATCCCCAATCAATTCCCCGAACAATTCCCCGAACAATTCCCATTTTCATTCTGATTTTTTCTTTCTTCTAGAATGGGTTTAACATTACACGGTTCAGGCCATGGGCATTCCCACGGCCTAGGGGGTGGTCATTCTCATGGGAATTCTCACGCAGATTCCAAATCAAACGACGAGGGTCATGGTCATTCACACAACAATGGTCATTCCCACAACAATGGTCATTCCCACTCGCATGGCTCGCAATCGGACTCTGGCGAAGGAGAGAGCGAGAGTCTAATGAAAGACGCCAAATCGAAACAGCAAAAAGATTTAAACGTCAGGGCGGCTTTTATACATGTGTTGGGCGACTTGGTACAGAGTATCGGTGTGTTCATCGCTGCCCTCATTATCTATTTCAAGGTATGCAGTTAAGTTTGTTTCCGGTCAGAAATCTCTTAAACGAGTTTGAAGGCGCGAGGGATGTAATGAAAATTGTCTCGATCTTCGAAAGAATTTCAAGAGGCCTTTCTATGAAATAGAGTGGAGCGCTTTACTTTCTTCGATATCCTTCCTGTTTAACAAGTTGAACTTGGTATAAATCAAAACTTCCTGAAAGTATTTCTAAAGTGGAACACCTAAAGGTTGGTTTCAGACCACCGTCAAAACTCTGTTAGGCTGTCCGTAAAAAAATATTGGTTTGCCGTCACCCGACCCACCTAGTTCAAAAACCTTGGGTCGAGTGACGGCAAACTTTACGGACGGCCTTAGGCTTGCTTAGTTTTTACGACCTGTTTTATGGCGTGTATAACTTTTTGCTTGTACTTAATTAAAGAAATGTCAACTTTGTTGTTTTATGGAGCAGGGCCGTAAGGAGTGGGAGTAACCATGGTAGGCGACTATTAACCATCGGTCCTCCTCCCTAATAAATCTGACCTTGCTACGGCCCTGACAGTCGTTTTCTTCTCAAATTTGATTATTTATTATCAACTGGCTCTATAGGGGGGTTCACTTGCTTCGAAAACAAACCCCCTATTATTATTACTCTGTTTCCCTGTTCTAGCCGACTTGGAAAGTTGCTGATCCCATTTGCACGTTCCTCTTTTCGGTTCTCGTTCTCTTCACAACATTCACGATTCTAAAGGACATACTTATGGTGCTCATGGAAGGTTAGTACAGATTACTTTATTCGGATTAACTTTCGCGAGCCGACAATCTGAAAAAGATTCGCAAGGTAAACTTTCACGGATTGCGATTTTGAAATTTATTTTTGGTGTAATTATGAGGAAAACTTTCACCGGACAATTTTTCGCAATTCGGCGATTTAGAAAATTCCAATGGATATTATTATTATTATTATTATTATTTTTATTATAAAGAATTACAATTCGCAGGCATATAAATTGCCTCTATGAAATGCTCATAATGTATGGTTGAACTTCAGTGGTAGATCGTCCCATGCTTTGTCTAGGTTCCTTTTGAAAGCTTGGATGTTTTTCGAATTTACGACGTCCTTCGGTAATTTGTTCCATGCTTCGAATATTCTGAAGTAAAACGAGTTTGTTTTATATACTTTCGCGAATTTTCATTTTCAAAAAATTCGCGAGACAAACTTTCGCGAAAAAGGCCAAAATTCAAAACTTTATCTCGCGAAAGTTAATCCGAATAAAGTAGTACAGATTTTTTGCATTTACAGTGAAAAATTACCCGGTGCAGCCCGGTAGTTGCCATAAACTACAACCATTTAAGGTGGATTTTCACCTTGTCCGCTTTTGGATAGGACCGGACAGGACATAGGCAAAAGTATCATGTCCTGTTTCTCCCAGCTCTGTCCCGAGACGAAGTTGAATTCACTTTTAAAATGTCAAGAACGGCACTTCTCATTATTCAAGCGAGCCAATCAGATATTTTCAGTACAGTATTTGCTATCCTGTCCTGTAGATGTCCAAAATCAAAACAATTTTAGATTCACCTTTATTCATTTTAACTGCAAAGAAAAAACATGACGAACGAGAACTTGTCAAAATTCTATACGCAAAAGATCTTTAATCTTTATGGAATTGCGACGATGGTGTAGTGGTAGCATATTCGACTTGGAATCGTTAGGTTGCTAGTTCGATCCATACTCCGAGACACTTTGAATGCAGTCTCGTTTATGTGGCAAACAAGCAAGTTAGAGCAATGCTTTTCTTATCTCTAACGGTAATATAACTAAGTTACAGTCGGAGGAGCGGAAGAACTAACCTGTAGGTTGGAAGGGTGTAAACTTCCCATTACTTACTTACTTATGAGGTAAAGATACACACCGCGTTAGAAAGATTCAATCACACCAACCATGCTCGTTGTCTCTATGGAATGATCGGGAACCTGTCAGATGGATCTCAACACCGTTGATATCGTTTTGCAACTCTTTCATAGGAGACACGTCGGCACTAACTGGTCGTAGGTTTTTTGTCGGACATTAGTTTCGACGGAGGGAAATTTCTCAACTTCCCTCCAGAATATTCCTTACTAGTATATGTGTACCATATGTTTCACCATGTCAATGAAATACTCTCCTTTTGCACTTTGTTTACCCTTTGACCACTAGTGGTATCACACAGTTTACTTTAATAGTGACAATAGGATTTCATTTTCCCTACTAGGCACACCGAAGGGTCTTGATTTCAAAGAAGTTATGGAAGACTTAGAGCATATCCGTTCAGTGCGCATGATACATAACCTTCATATCTGGTCACTGACAATGGGCACGGCTGCTCTCTCCGTACATTTAGCTATCGGTAAGTCAAATTTTTGTTTGCGCATTTTTGTTTGCTTCTAAAAAAACAATGTACTATAGAGTACGATAAAAAATTACAAATTCTAAGAACTACAGAACTATTTACCATCAATGTTTTGTGGGGACGTGCATTGTGTTTCAGAAAGAAAAAACGCGAAGAGCTACTTTTTCAGCGCTCCGTCGAAGAAGACGTTTGAAACACTTACTTCTTTTGAAACACTTACTTCTTATGAAACACCATATTTAGAGCAGTATTTTCTTTGTGAATCAGACTTTATAATGAAATCTTAAAGGGCTTTAAAGGGGCATTTAATAGAGAGAGGATTTTAAGGGGGGTGTCAATAAAAAATGTTTTAACCTCCATTCCGCACTGTTTCGTGAGTCTCAAACTTTGTGACTTTTAGTAAATAATAAAAAACAACTTTTGACAAATTTCCATAGCTATACACAGTGTGTACTTAGAAATTTATGGGTCATTTGTCAAAACTACATAGAAATTTTCTTGAAAAGTAGGCTAAAAGTTGGAAAATTCAAACTCTGATAATTTTTGATTGTTTTCTATTTTTATTTCAGACGAATCAAGGTCCACGCACTCCGTACTGCGTGAAGCGCAAACTCTGATCGCTAAGAAGTACGAAATATATCACTCAACCATTCAAGTAGAAAAGTTCCACGATCAAATGGAAAATTGTTCAATGTGTGAAGAGCCTAAAGATTAAGGCCCTGCGTACACAACGGCGTATCTTTCCCCTCCGCTTGTTGTGCAGTCCTCTTTGTAAATGATCTCGATTCGATCGAGGAGAATTGTCAAACGAGAAATTAATTGGAAGAAATAATTCCACATGGTTTCTATATTCAAAAATTCTCCTTCGTTTGTTGTGCGTTCTAATTATCACGTGGTCTACAAACCACGAAACGAGAAATTGATGGGAAGAAATGAATTCCACGTGACTTCTAAACCGGTAAACGTTGTTCAGCTTAGAAGGATTCCTTTACGAATCGCGCGCCAGAAAAAAATAGAATTTTTTTGAAAGTAAGATATGAAATGGTTCTTCATCGTGCTGCGTACTTCACCTGATTCGTCCATTGATGCATCAATAAGAAACACACCCTTCATAGATTAAGCTGGAAACGGTAATAACAATGAAATTCCTGCAAAGAAAATATATTAATCACAAAACTACCTTTTATAAATATGCATACAAATTTTGGCGGGAAAATATTAACTTTACGCGAAATTGTCGAAAAAAACAACAAGAAAACACAATTTTCAGTACGCCAGATTAATAAAGAAACGCGTAAAAAATAAATTCCATTTTGCCAAGACAAAATCGCGCCTCAATTCGTATGAGCAAATTATTTCCAAAGAAGGTGCTTGATGTTTATAATTACGTCAAAATAAAACCGAAACGACGCCGATTTTAACATCTGACATGGACGTGCCGTAAATAAATAGGAAATACTTTCAAAGTCTGACCGATTATATCAATATCTTTCACTACTCATAGGTTTTTTCTTATTTAACATACCAGTGTGTCCCAGAAACATTTACATCAATCAGTATTTGGTTTAAGGAAATTTTTGTTGCCAGGTGCTTTTATACACCATCTTGTAAAATAGTTTTTTTTGTCTAGTACTAACATCATGTACCGGACTGTCGTGCGGTATATTTTTTCTACTTATTGAATCTTCCTTCAGACAATGTTCATCTGACAGAATATAAACACCAAGGTTTCCCGTAGTAAAGTCTTATAAAAAAAGTTTGGAAGAACGACGCGTGCCTCGATTATTCCCGACAAAAATAAGAGACTTTTGACTACGAAAGAACGATAAAAAATAGATGGTGTTTACATTCTGTCAGATGAATTATACGTTACATTCGCAGCCGTTTTTTCTGGCACAAACTGAAAATTTAACCAAAACACCCCCTCCTCTCTTATTCAATTTTGTATAGCGCAATTAAAACCTGATACGCGACCATCCAACATTAACAACAAGAATAAGGGCCATTGTGGTTGCAATTGTATACTAAGAAAAAATTGCCAACATCTAACGGCGGCGATTGTAGTACCTAAAATAACAAATACATTGTAGGCTGATCACAAAAATTCTGCCCGACGAAAAGTTTTCCCTCACTTTTTTAGAAATGTCTTCTTTTTCTTTTTTTTACGATGAAAAAGAAAAAAGAGTTTTGTAAATTTTCATGTATTATTTTACGCAGGGATAATATCGATTTGTAAGTGTAAATTTGAATTAATATAAAAACTGTTGTAATCGTTAAAGTCCAGTTTTCTATTCCTCTCCTAAATAGTTCGGTCATTCTGTTTAGGGGGCATTCGAAAAGTACGTTCGCTCAAATTTACCCCCCCCCCTTTGTTCGCTTTTGAACAATATAAATGACGTCACATAACAATAGGTGTTCGTTTTTGCTCTGACCAGTGAACAAGTAGGATCCGACCCTACTTGTTCGCGGCGAAAAAATTCGCAAGCCAATTAAATTACATTAAACTGATAATATGATCAAAGTAGAAAAAAATAACAATACGTCAATAGAAAAAAAAGACGCGTCGAAAAAAAGTCGCTCTACTAGTGGGAAATTGAAATGCGTTTTTTCGCTTCGACTTCGAAAAATAATAAAGATTTTGAAATGAAATTTTGCAACTTTTATTATTATTATGTTGTACACATTTCCAAAAAATTTCGAAACATTTTCATTACCATAATGGTAGTTATGCTCAAAATGAGGACACTAGGTGAAAAACTGTAAG
>JAYRBV010028415.1:0-10228 GCA_036023255.1 Mitrocomella polydiademata
CATCTTTCACTTGGCTGCCATTTTGGAATCAACCGGTCTGTATCGCTACATACAGACCGGCTGTGATCCAATCAAAAGACTGCATTTTCCCCGTATTAACCGGATGACGTAATCACCAGTTAATAAAGCTCTATAAAGACTCGGGACTAAAAAAATGTTCACGTTTTTATGGCCATGGAAAAATTTCGAATCGCGACAGTATTTTCCGTGAAATTTGGAAAAACCAACCATTCGAGGAAAGTGTTTGTCAAAATTTGGCGATTTTTCGTCGTTATGCGAAAGTTTCCTTACCTGTGGCTGTGCAAGCTTTCTGCCCTCTTATTATACAAGTAAAAGATTACACCAAAATTTTACCCAGTCAAAAACCTTTTTTAGCTAGCAATTAACGCCGTATGTCATTTCAAAAAAATAACCAGCCTCGTACCCAGGGTCCTTTGCGGTTTTTCTGATATTTTGATGCGAAAAGCTTATTAGTTCCGAATCGAGACCGAGAGACATATTTAGAAAACTAATCGAGAAATTATTCTTCTTCAAAAAAGCCCAAATACCAGGAAAGCCACAAAGGACCCTGGGCACGAGGTTGAGAAATAAATTTACACAACCAAAAAGTTGAAAGTTTTCAAATGTTACAAGCCCTTAATGTTTTCTACAATCTGATTGGTCTAAACCCATCATCAATTGTAAACTTTATTCTAATATATAAATCATTTCATTTTAACGATGATACTTGAACGTTTGGCGGAGGGCGAGGAGTGCTAAAAGAAATTGTAAGAATACGTAAAGTCTATTCGTGTTGGGTCCAGGTAACGATATAAATAACTTTAGTGACTGTTTTACAGGTACATTCGGAAATAAATTGAGCGACCAAGACCGATCTCAGGCTGAATGGATTGAACGACGTGAGGTCGGCAATTCAACTCTGACCATGACAGGGAGGTTGATTTCATTCCAAAAATTGAATTGCTTTGGAAAGAAATATTGATATCTTGTTTTTTATTTTGGCTTCAAAATCAAAGAATAATCTGCTACAGGTTTTTGGGATGGATATAAAACGTAACGTTGTCCACTTTTAGATAGACAGGACAAGACAGGATACGGGCAAAATTATCATGTTCTGTTTGTCCCGGCGCTCTATCCACCGGGCGGGACATAGCAGTTCAACTTTCCCTAGCAGGGATCGTAGCGACGGGTGGCTTTCCCCCCTCCCTTTTTTGCTAGGTAAAAATCTTTCTATTACTAAGTGTTAAAGTAAGATTTTAAAGGGGAAAAGGTAGCTATTATTCTAGGGCTTTCAGAGTGCTTAACCTTAAGGCGCAAAATTTTCTTCGTCGCCCAACCATGATGAGCAAAAAATTTCTTGGCACCCACCTTGCATAAGTGGTATCTAAATAAAGGTGACGCGACGAATGCTGCAACTCAAATCCCGTGCGTGTTTTAGGATATAGTGTGGTTTTGACTCGATAAAAAGAAATTGGGTCTGCACTCAGGTAAGGTTTAGTAGTTAGAGCGTGACTTGGTGTGTATATAGGAAAAAGCTAAGTGCAGACTTATTAATTACCACAACATGACAGACGAGCAAAAATAAACATTTCGTTAAATCGTATAACAGGCTGACAGGCTGTGAGTGCTGAGAATGAGTGTTTTTGGGTCTTATTGTATGTATAAAGACTGACAGAGGTAGAGAGAGATTGGTTTTGGGTCTTATTATATGTCTTAGCGTTTATTCCTTTAGTGGATCGATATAGTAAGTAGTTAATCATTATCTTTCTCATCATCATCTGACAGAAGAAGGGAAGCGTGCATCATCAGCATCAATAGCCACCAGCAGCCAGCACCACTTCTGCTGCACTGGCACTGCCCCCAAAACTAATTAATTCCAGTATATCTATCTCTTCATTACATGTAAAATTTTCTGGTTTGCCGACCAACAAACCATGATGGTATGTAGGACCTCCCTAGATACGTACGTATAGTGTACGTAAAGCATCCTTGAAAATATGCAAATTGGCGATTTCACCCGATCCTGATTGCTGATCATCGGTTGTTAGATGAATTTCATATTGCGCTGCAATCTTGGGAACAAACAAATGTATATACAAAAACGATAAATCTACTTGTAACACGCGATCACAAAAAGGTGTTTGTGTCTGACCGACAAGGTAGATTATTGTTTCTGTACATTCGTCGTTTGTTTGTCCCTTTTCTCTGCTAAAATCCAAGATTGCAGCACAAAAGGGTCTATTTTGAGAGCTAAAAGAGCTATAAAGAGAGCTAAAAGGGGATGTTGTCAAAATAATTTTGTCGGAGGTAGCGTAAGTGGTCCGCTACAGTAACTCATCCGCTCAGTTAATTGCCAAATATCCTCAAATATTATTTTCTTTGCACCACTCCACTGCTGCATTTAGGCTGCTCATTCTTGGTATTGATGTTTTCCCTAGCTATATAATAGCCTTAGCAGCTTTGAAATAGGATTAGTAGCTGACTTTATTCTCATCCGGAACTGGTATTCTGGCTTCATTTCTACTAATTCTAAACGAAAACTTGTTGAAATGGTTAATTTGAGTAAAAACTAATGTTTTGAAAGTACTAAATGTAATGTTTGATAACACTTGACAACCCATATATATATTTAATCTTAAACTGTGACACATACCAAAATAACTAGCCAAGTATATTCTGAAAATGAAAGAAAATGTTTTTTACATGAAAACAGACCCTTCAATCATAAAAATGGATGATCTAATGTGGTTTCTGGGGTCCCTTGTGTGGTTTTTGTAGTGCTTTGGGTAATTCTGGAAACCTTAAGTTTGAAAAATATTATATACTGTACTGTATAACGTAAGTAACAACTCCCTAAGTAGTTTACATGCTAAATCTTTGACACTTTGAGTCACTCCACAAAGAGTTGTATGCCACTTTGCAGATGTGGTTTCTGAGGTCCCCAACACAAAAAACGTAAAATTTCAAGATGTGAAAAAAATATATACATAACAAAAAAAAGTATTTAACCCCTTGGGAAGAGTTTCTACCATGAAGACAAACCAAAAGAAACAAAAAAAATTAATTTCCAAATCCTTTCCTGGCAGCTAAGAATCATGCGGTTTCTGGGATCCGTCTACCTGTATATAGGGGCAATTTTCCGTATTGCGCCCCTTGATACTTCTGCTCTTATTAGAAAGTTGTTGATAATATAGTAGTCAAACTAGTTGAAGCTCATCGATGCTGATCTATATTTGTCGAACATAATAGATATAATCTGAACTTGTCAATATCTTTATGTAATCAAACTTAATCGAAGCTTGTTGCGATGCTAGTCAATAGTAATCGAATATAATCGATAAGTCACAATTTATACTGAATTTTGAACTATCGATTAGTAAAATTAATCTTTATCTTTTTCGACAGCATGCCCATGGAAGCGCAGTTGTCCAATCTATTTTGCTAACTTGTCTTGTCAAAGTATATGATGCAGAACAAGAATGAACGAAACAAATGCACAAAAAATAATAAAATGTGTTTTTATCTTTTAGGGACCGTCGAAAAAATAACAAGCTTGCCCTGAGATGTGTTTATGATTTTATACAACATTTTTCCTCTTTTAGACAATATTTTAAAAACAGCATGATATACAGTAGAAAATGAGTAATTCAACCAGCATAGTTCCATTAGTACTATGGGGCCGCAGTCCTCCTGCTCATACTATTTCTTGTATTGCTTGTACTTATGACCAAAAAACGATTATTACCGGTACCATCCAAGGCCAATTAGGAATATGGGATTTAAGACACACCAATGGCTCCGGATTAGAGGTAATTGTTCCTGATAGATATTGCGACAGAAATTTAAATTCAAACAATAAAAAACTGTATTAAATATAAAATTATAAATCAGAAGCTTGATAAGCTGTATTAAATTTTTTACTGGAAGTTGAATTCCATCTCTGCTTTTTCCAGTAAAATCATACATTACCTTTTTCAGATCGTACCTAGAAATCTTTTATTTGCGCATGGTTCGCAAGTAATCTCAATAGCATGTGCACCTGATGGTAACCTTGAACACCCAAATGTAGTCAGTTTGGCTGCAAACGGGTTAGTATAAAAATTTCCTTTAAACTTTACTACACTAACTGTACATAGATTATTTTGTCATACTGTATGTACTTTTGATGCTTTCATTTGATTATAAAATAATTATTGTAATCTTCATACTTTTTGCACTATTTTTAACTGCATTCGGTGCAGTTTATGATCTCTGGAGGAAAAAGAATTTCCTAGTTAATTTTCATTTAAATTTGCCTTCATTTTCATTCAAATTAATTAACTATACATGTACTGTATGTGCATTTTTTCAGTGCGTAATAGGAAAAACTTTTTAAAAATATATAGGACTATAAAAGACAAATTATGGAGCTTTTTTTGCACTTGTTTTGCAATGTTTTTCTATTTCTATTTGGTAAAATAATATTAATTAAAATGTTTTATTATAAACTACATACAGTATAACACTTTTGGTATCAATTATATTTCTGTAATTTTAGGGAGATTTGTTTATGGGATATGGAAGATGGGTTATGTCTGACAATGAATCAAATAGCAGGGAAACATACAAATATTCACGTGAGCTCAGAGTTTGTTTGCATGTCTCAATTTTAAACAACCAGATTAAATGAATTTGTAATATGATCGTTTGAACTTGCGTTTGCAGTGCTTCGGTATAAAGAAAATGTATTTTTGTTTTATTGATACTGTATGAGGATTTTGATGTCTTTCAATACATTATTAGTATTTAGTACTTGAAATAGTACTTGGTCGGACAATAGTCCTAGTATCAAAGATAGCTTTTTGTTTAAATTCATTGAAGAAAATCTTTTGAAAACTAAAACTAAACAACTGGTTTGATTGCCATGTTCAAACGATTATTGATAACTAATGGACATGTCCGACTGATTTTTATTACAGACGGACATGTCCAACCAGATTTTTCGAATATTGGTAAAGGACATGTTCAACCAATCTTCACATCTGGCAGACATTTTGGCTGACAGGTCAAAAAAAATTATTTCAAGTATATACTGGTATTTACGATAAGTAAATCAAGTATTTTCTTTAAATGCCTTACTGTATGAATTTTGGAGAATTTGTGTTAACTTAAATTTTTAGTCTGTACAAGTTTCAAAAGGCAACATAAAAGAATGGAGACTAGTTTTGCAAGGGATGTACAATGATCTACACATTTTAGATTCGTCAACACTACAGGTTTGCTGTTATGTATTTTACAATTCGACCATCGTGCAGCCTTCTTCTTTTTTAAATAACAAATTCCACTTAATATATGATCGAGATATCTTGTCATGTTTGTTGCACAAGTTAAGAATTACAAAATATTTGAAAAGTAATCATCAAAATTTTATCGACAGTTTACACTTTCTATACATAATTGCTCAAGTTGAATTCATTCATTGCAAATTTATCAATCATATTTTTTGCTTGTAGATTTTATATTCCTTGAAATCAAGAGTCTCTCCAAATTGGATGGCAGCTGTTTGTATATTACGACCAACCGGAACAAGAATAAAAGGTAAACAAACCAACAGTTTACACTGATTTTTCTCTCTAAAACTTCTTTCAGAGATGTTATGCTGGGAAAACCACCTTTTTTAAGGGAGAAATCAATATTTCTTTTCTTTTTGAAAAATTTACCTTAAAACAATGTTAGAAATGTTTTTTCATCCCTTTTTGAAATTTTTGTCTTTTTTGACCAAGGTTGTACATGAATTGATTATTTGCATATTACTGTTTTCTTTTTTCAGACGATGTCTTGATTGGGATCACAGTATCGAACTGTTTTAAAGTATGGACATTGCGAGCATCAGTTGAGAAAAAAGTAAGAATTAATTAATTGATATCGACAATCTCTCCCCCATTCTTGTATGGAGTCATTGGCTGGTCACAAGCTATTCACTGTACTATAAACTTCTTAGCTTGAATTAGTGGTGTGGAGTCAACAATTTTCAATGTGAAATTAGATAGCATTACCCAAAATCTGTCTCTGGCCAAGATTGGTCACAATTTTCTTCCCAAACCACCCATCACAGTAGTTAGTACACCAAAGTACCAACTAATTTTGAAAGTTCTGGAGGTACACCACTACGGTACTACTGCCATACTGTACTATGCCAACTAATTGACCCCCCCTGCTAGTTCAATTTTACTGTTTCTCATAGAGCTGCTTCCAATAAGAAATTTAATGGGTAATTAGAAGCATTCGGGAACTGTAGCCAACATATATTCCTCGTAGATACAAGTAAACCAGTATGTTGTCAATTCTTTTCCAAAAGGGTGAAAATATATACGAAGAAGAATCTAAAGTGTTGGATTGTTTGAAAGCAAAATGTCTTAGTGTTAATCCATTCACTCAACGCACCGCTTTAATCATTAGCAGTTGTACTTGGCAGGTCTGTACTATTACTCTTATTTTCTCTTAAATGTAATTTCTAATTTCTTTGACTGCTAATTGTCAAAAAAGTACATTTCTTTTAGGAGTACCTTTATTCACGAATCAGCCTACGTAGTAAATGTTTATTTTCTTGTATCATATTGATATTAGCATTCACTTCTCTTACAGTATAAATGTAATTTTTTTGAATCGGATTAGTATTAAACAAAAATTGTTATTTTATTCTTATAAAAGGTAATTGAAGGTACTGTAATAGTGTACAGTAAATTTAGATTTTGAAGCTCACTTTAACTTAGGGTCTAATAACCAGAACATGGCAAACAATAATAAAGCAAATATATAATAAAGTTAAAATTTGATTCCGGTTATTCAGGCTAAAATGACTACTAATACTACTAATATATTATTTTGTGAACGTGCATACTACTGTAGTATATGTAAACACAATTTTATCATTTTAGTATAATTTCCTCTTAGATATTTGATGCTGGGGATTTCAGCTTCCTAGCAGCACTGCCAGCTCCAGATAAAGTTCCATTGAAGAAGGGAGATTTTGTTGCCACTAATCGTGTTCTCATTTGGAATAAGGTTTACAGAAAGTTACTTTACATTATTCCTGTTTCCTGTAGTAAAGTCTCTTAAAAAAGTTTGGAAGAACGAAGTAGAGACAAAATTG
The DNA here is from genome assembly GCA_036023255.1 of Mitrocomella polydiademata. Classification (NCBI taxonomy): domain Eukaryota; kingdom Metazoa; phylum Cnidaria; class Hydrozoa; order Leptothecata; family Mitrocomidae; genus Mitrocomella; species Mitrocomella polydiademata. The sequence goes on from JAYRBV010028415.1 coordinate 7,133, forward strand.
CCTCGATAATCCCTGAAAGAAATAAGAGACTTTTGACTTAAAAAATGAAAACGCTCCGATTGCCATTACAATTGTGTTCTCTTTTGGAATAAGGTTTACATATAAAAAGTTACTTAGTTACATTATTCCAGCCTGCTGTTTCGCAGATTTCTGCGTGTAGTATGTGATTTTGTCTGTTATTGACCATACACTAAAATATGATTTTCCGCAGATTATGCTGTTACCACTGAAACCATGTATGGTTCTTTTTAAATTCGTAGTGACTTTGCATGCCTGTGTTCTAAATATGCTGCTGGATACCACCAACTAATCTAGTATCTCTGTTTTTCTTCTTCTTAGAGTGGAAAGGCGTACTTGTATAAGTTGCCATCTAGGTAAGTTTATAAGTTCATGTACATTACGCAGTGTGTTGTGGAAAAACAGTCGCGGTATGCCAAGGTTGTAAAGTGATAACTATACATTTCCAGTAACAAAATTCTTCATTGTTTTTTTAACACTTATTTTTTCATGTTGCAAAGTGTGATAAAAGACATTCAAATAACAACAATGCAAACAATCTATGAAATACGAAAGAAGCGGCGGACTTGAACTGCCATATGCCTACCGTCTTAACATTAGACACTTTTTTGCTTTCTCCTGCACTGTACATGTATAACTACTGTCTATAAGTTGTTATCATCTTTCAAGTTCAAAGAAAAGGTTAAGATATAAAATTGATTGCGTCATCACTATTTGTTGTTTTTATTTAATAGATACTTGCTTGGTGCTGAGCAGATTGATGCCAATTTGGGTGAAAAGTCATCAAGGGCACCTACACTTTTGTGTGAATTTGCTGGAACGTCTGGCGAGGTAAAGATAATTGTTGATACTTGCATGTTGGTAAATTGTTAAAAATGAAACCAAAAATAGAACATTTTTTTGAGTCAAAGCTTTTCGGTAGATGGTCATATAACTTTCAGGATTTTGGCTATTCAGGAATATTTGATTGTGTATTTTTAGTTTTTTCTTTCAAGACAGGTTTTTGTAAGGTAAAGATACTTGTTGATACTTAGTAAATTGTTAAATGAAAAACAAAAACAGGAAATTTACCATTTTTTCATTTAATTTTTGATGACTAAAAAAAAGCTTTGGGGTGGATGGTCATAAAACTTTCAGCTTATTGTAATCTCTCAATATAGCCTTTTTACCTTTTTCCTTATTGCGGATTTAGTTATCCAGAAATGCTGTAATTTTGTATCGAAGTATTTTCAAGTTAAATAATCTTAAGTTGAAATGCTATTCTATTTTGTTCAGGACTATACAGATTGTCCCATGGTATTTTCGTACGGCAGAAGAGGACCCTATTATAAATTACTCATCCAAGGACTGAATGGAGGGTACGGATTTCATTGATTTGAACTAATATATTATTATTATACACAGGATAATTCATCAGTAGATAATTCATCATTCATCAATATTTGTACTAGTAATGATATGGCTTTGAGGGTAATTTGGGATTAATAGGCACAAGATTTATTTTTGAACGATTCAAAATAGCCCGAACGCAGTGAGGGCTATTTGAAGAGTTCAAAAATTAATCGAGGGCCTATTAACCCAAAATTAATCGAAAAAGGCATGTCATTACTGGTTAATTATATGGTATCTACAATCAGAGACATAAATTTATGGCAAAAGTAACAAAATATGCGTAATTTGGTTGTTTAAATCTAAGTTTGACGGTCATTTTTTCTTCAATCAAGTCGAGAAACAGTAAAACTCGAAAGTTTTCAAGTAGAGTAGCCTGGGTACTAGGCTACTTAAATCATCAGGATTCATCATATTGGTCTAAACCAAAGAATCTAAAGAGCAATAAGACTCAAGGCTCTGAGATAAATCTCCATAACTCGCTAAACCCAATAAAACCAACTTTGAATTACTTATTGTGGTTTTTAATTTTTTTTTTTTTGAATGGAGGGTAATTACATTGGAATGCAGGTCAATTACAAATCCAGCGGGCAATTACAGATTAATATCCCGTATATGTATTGGAGCGCGCAAGCAAAATGAAATCCACCATATAATTAACATGGATATACACTGTTTTCCAAGAAGTTGTGTACAATAAGTTAGTGAACTAATCATGAGATGTTCAAAATTACAGCGATCTGATTGGCTAAGACCTGCTTTATAAGGCCGAAGTAACGTCGCATCAGTTGCCGCACAAAATCCTGTACTTATCAAGAAGACCCTCTATTTGCTGATATTGTATGGCTATGCAATGCCTTCTTGATAAATACAGGATTAGCATTATTTGAAATTGTACTCTACAATGAAATGTCATCTGTTTTGATGAGATAAGTATAGCAAGATCTGCGAATGTTAACAACTGCGACGTCAAATCATAACAAACAACTTCAATGACTTTTTTTCATATGTACAGTAGAAAAAATTATTTACTCTAGAAGGCGAAACACCTACAAGGACTTTACACACTTTAATGCGAATCTATTTTCTGATTTTAGAGTTTGCGTTTGGAAAGTACCTGACAGTGAATTGGAAGATCAAAATTTAACCAAATGCCGCAGAACGGACAGCAAACAATCAGGTAAATATATGCAAACTATAATTTCTCTCTTTAAAAACAACCATGGATTGAAAATAGGGTGGGCATATTCATAGGGCTTTTCCATATATGGATTTTATTAGTAATTATGTAATTACCGAATTCAGGAGAGAAAAAAAGTGCCAATTTTCCGTTCTGGTCCTTAAAATACACACTTACAAGAAAATCCAGAATGTCAAACATATTTTTTTATAAACTTTGGACATATACCTAAACATTGGTAAAGGTTAGAATTTGCTCCCCTGACTGTCCAAGTTTATCCCCCTAGCTCTCGGACTAATATAAATACTGTATCTCCCTCCTGTTGAGAATATCATATGAAATTTTTTTTACAAGTCCTCTTTGATAATAATAATACGTAATAAAAAGCATGTGCCTTTTAGAATTCCATCATTTTTCTTTTGATTGTTATCCCAGCGTTCCATTTAACGTGTCGCGAATCGCGATTCGCGAACTGTTTTGAGCTTTTCGCGAATCACTTTTATCAAGAA
>JAYRBV010028437.1:0-10228 GCA_036023255.1 Mitrocomella polydiademata
ATAACTCGCTAAACCCAATAAAACCAACTTTGAATTACTTGTGGTTTTTGAATTTTTGACAAAATATCGGAAAAGTATAGCCCTCACTACGTTCGGGCTATTTTGAATAAATCTTGTGCCTATTAATCCCAAATTACCCTCAAAGCCATATCATTACTAGTACAAATTGCTCTAAAATATCCTCAAGTATTGTTGAAAATGATTGATTCACTAGGTAATTCAAAAAGTTGCACTGACACAAAATAAATATATGTTATCTATAGAATTTGTTGCCTTATATACAAAACAAGCGGTATATATTCTTTAAAAAGGTATTTTTGCCTCGCATATAGACGGAGAAAAATATGGAAATTAAAAAAAAAAATTGTGGGTACACGATTTAGCAGGTTCGGTGTTATCACTGTGTTTTACGAATTTTATAGCTCGAAAGAAAACATTCGAAAAACAATACAGGACATACTACCACTACTTTACTTTTCTGGGAAACTTGAGATCTGCAATATACTACAGGTGCATGTACACAAATAAGTAAGCAGAACAATTATGTATTTTAGTCTAGACATTTATTCCTACAGTATCATAGTATCAGTATCAGTATCACTGGGTCGAATAACTCAATAAATATTTTCTGATGAAATTCATAGGTTCAATTTGAATTTTCTGTCACGGGACAAAATACGAAACCTTATCTGAAGCAATCTCTTGAAGATTTTGATTTGAATTTATCGTATACACTGGCTCCATATAATACCTCACGCTAGGCTTGAACCAATTTTAAAGACAACCTTGATCCATGGTTTAAGATTAAACGTGAATTATTTTTTATAAACCCTTGTATAGAATTTCATGACATTACCCATCATTACCGTTGGTATCAAGGGTTCATGATCATAATGTTGAAGAACAACTTTAATACAAGCGAACATCGAATTTACGACACAGTTTGTGATGACCTGCATCGTCGCTGGATGACCATCTTCAGAATTGTTTGAACAACATCAAATTGTCAGCACAACACTCTCTCACAGTGGGAGAGAAAAATCAAATCAAATTTCAAAATAAAATATTCCTATATATTTCCACGAAGAGAATTATCAGTTACAAAAAGTTACAAACAGCTTATTATAAAATCTCTCTCAGAAATCCTTGTCCGTGTTTGGTCGTTTGATCTAATAAAAACTATCTCTTCTTGTGCCTAAGAAAAAGAAAATATAAATGACTTTTCCAAGAGAGAGAGAGAGAGAGAGAGAGAGAGAGAGAGAGAGAGAGCAATTGGTATATTTGTGTCTATAACATCTCAACTCTTCACCACTCGGCCATAGCTCGAATGGAGTAGATTCATACTTAAAATTGGCTTACAGTTTCGACGTGAGAAATATCTAACATACGAGGAGCCAAGTCGGTGCTACCAAAAAACATCAACAAGATCCACACGAAAGATCCCGTAATAGGAAAATTTACCTTATAAAACAGAACAACGCACATACCTGCTTTTGGAGTTATTCGTTCTTTTGACTTTCTTCACAACAGGTGTGGCCCGTAACGATTTCAATTTCTTTTTACTGACGTCCGTCAACTCGTGATCAAATGACGATTTGCTGGCAACTATTCTAGCCGTCTTTGGACCTAATCAAATAAATCAGAGTAGAGTTGAATCTTGTTTCGGAATCACATTTATTTCTGTAAGAACCCGCTCTATGAGAAACAACCCTAGAAGAAACAATACTGGGAATTACCTAAATAAGCTATTACGGTCCTTGATAATTGAGCACTTTGATATTTCCAAATTGGTTGCAGCTCCCATTCGCAAAAGTGAGAGAGAGAGCAAAACGTACTTGAAAAAAGTGACGTCCGTTGGAGTTTAACGGCGAAAAGACCAGTGCTGAAACACCGGTTATCGAACAGTTACGCAACTGCATGAATGAATTTTTTATACCTTTGGAAGATTTTTGTTTGCAATCTTTGTAATCTTCGTCACCGCACGCTCGTTTTCGTTTCGGCTTTCGTTCGCGTTTCATTTGTCTTGCTTGAAATTCTTGAAATTTACGAATCCTCTTGTCGTCCTCAGACATTTCAGGCTGAAGAGAAGATGAACAGTAAACAATTAAACAAAAGTTAATCCAGGTTGTTTTCTATCTAGATAATTATATCTTAAGGCGAGTGTGACGTCTTTGAGTATACTTTTTAAAATTGCACATTAAAACCTCAAAATAATAATTAACTTTTTTTCTTCACCAATTGAAGACGATTATATTCGGGGTTTTTCCGGTTTAAAATATTTTGATGTCCATAGCTATAGTGAAGTTTGCTCATTTATCAAAAGTACTTGCCTAACGGATTAGCTTCTTACGTCGCATAGTTTGATGCGCGATTCGGTCTTATTTTTTTGTTTGATAGCTTTTTCCATTCAAATTTTATTGACATTTTCGGTTTTTTTTTTGTAAAAAGCCTCTTTCAAAAGTTTCAGGGAGTATAAAATTTAAACGATTTGAACTATCGATTGGTGAAAAAACACATTTCAAAAGGTTTTAATGTGCAATTTAAAAAACTATACTCAAAGACGTCACACTCGTCTTAAACGAGAGGGAATTTTCTGTGTAACTAACCACAACTTTTACAAAAGCTACTTTTTCTGGACATTCAGTTTAAACCGGTGACTGACTCTTCGAGTACTCTAAAGAATTAGTCGTACCTTTTTCTTTTTATCATTTGTATCTGTTTTCTTGGCTATAAAAGAATAAGAATGTAACATAAGTGACAAAAAGTAACTTTTCTTTTTCAAAATACTATTATCTCTTCGTCAATAAAAAACCCACTAGGCAAAATCTTCGACAAGTAAAAGTGTCCACATGGGCTTTAAAGAAAGTACAAGCAAACCTTTACTAACATAGGATGTTAAATAAAAGTATTTTAATTTGAACATTCAGAATTCAAGATCATCTGAAAACTTGAAAATATACTGAAAGACATCAGTGTTACAAAACTTAAAAACTAGGATATTAAGGTTTATTCGTCATTGAGTTAGGGGGCTTGCAACAAATTAATGAAGGATTAGAAATTACCAGCAAAACTGTCCAGTCAAGCTAAATGAGAACTTACTATTTTCTTTTTTCTTTTTTATAAATGTACGAGCTGGGCGACTCATGATCTCGTCATTATGGACGATCATGTTTCGTGCTTTGTTTGCTTGCATCTCTGCTATCCGTAACTGGAAACAATCAAAACAAATAGCTTTTGTACCTTCTAGAGAATTGGTAAATTTGCAACAATTTTTGAGCTATAGTTAGCTGATGAAAAAAATCTAACAAACATTTGTTTTTTCTTTTCAAATTTAAGGAGTAATAGACTAGCAGGGAGGCCCCAGCACCATTTAGCATGCCTCGAAAAGAGCACTTTTTTAATGACGTCGAAAGAATACGTTGCAATGCAAGGATATGTACAAACTAGAGCGAATTAATACATAAAAGAAGCTTTTTTACCATTTTTTCTTCTTCTTCCTGCTTTAAAATATCTTTAATATCTTTTTCCATATCTTCCAACTTTTTCTTATACTTCTCAATGATATCTATGATAAAGAGGTAGAAAACAGTAAGAAAAACTGAGCACAGAATGAGAATTAAATACGTTAAAGAAAGAAATTATACTGCGGGTTTGAGTCCAATGGGCACAACTAAATTCCGCATGAAATATGAAAAGTTAAAACGTTATAATATACTGATACCTGCAGACATGATTCGATTTTTGACAGGTATTTTTGAATTTTTGACTACATCTTTTAAACTTTTCCTCTCCTTTTCACCAACAAGAGTAATAGAACTATAACAGTATAAAGAAAAGAAAAAAGAATCAGACTTTCACCTCATGAGAAGTGGGTACATTTAAACTGCTTAGGAAATTTTTTTCACAAGAGGAACCGTGCAGTCCATTTTAGTAGCTTTACAACAGTACTACAGTATAAGAGAATGGAAAAAGAATAACAAAGCATTAATGTGCAAAGCTCAAAAAATTAGTGGAATACGGAAATTTAAAAAATGGTTGTAATATTTACAGTGATACCAAAGATACTGATCGATTACATTCTACTGTAAGTGAGAACTAAGTGTTAAGTGTGTTCAAAATAAAAGATTATCAGTTATGAAGACTTATCGTGAGGTATTGTTAAATATCAATTCATATTTGAAACTAACCGTCCAGCTTTTCCAGCACGGGCTGTTCTACCGACACGATGAATATAACTTTTGATTGTCGTAGGAAGATTGAAGGAAATCACCTTTAAGAAAAAAAATCATTAATTTTGCATACAAAAAGATCTGTGAACAGGGATTTTTAGTAGTAGCAAGCCACCACTCTACTTGCTTTACTTTCAATCACCTTCAGTGCTGCTACACACAGGCTCTAATCTAGAATCAGAGGACAGCGTCCAATTCTAATGAGAAAGTCAGAGTTATGTACAAAATCTTTCCTATTTTAAAGCATTTTTCTAAAAAAGGGCACTTTCACAATATATTTTGAAAGGCCAGCGTCCGGCTGTCGGACACTGTTAGGGCCTAGATTATTGTAGATAATAAAAAAGGATTTAACTATGCTATATCGTTCAAGCTTACGTCAACATTATGAAAGTTTGAAATCAGCTTACAGTTTTGACGTGTGGGATGTCTAATCCACGAGCAGCCAAGTCAGTTGCCACTAAAACATCAGTTTCGTCGTTTTTGAATTTCTCCAAAGATTCTAGCCGCTTGATTAAATGAAAACAAAAATAATCTCTTACATACTTGGAAGTTAATATATACAGTACAGGGTACAGTACCCATTGCAATTAAGAGGGAACTGAGGTTTGGAAAAAAAGCGTTCCAATTTTTTTATCAGAGATGTAGGCCATGCATCTTCATGATTCATATAAAAAAAGAATTATGAAAAAATCTTAAATAATTCGTGAAATATAAGCGTTCGAATATTTACAATTTTCGCCTCTACAGTGGAAAAAGGTGTGTTTTCTGACGTATTGTACGAGACTTTTTCTTTGTGTGTGTGTTTTATATTATTCAAAATGAACTTCAATTTTGTTAAAGGGGTTTTATTCGCAAAGTGAAGTAAACTGTGTAATTGGAAGAAAAAAGAAGAAATCATTGTTTGATATGATCCTCTAGCTTTGACATCTTTCTTTTTTTATTTTCTGGTTCGAAATCATATCAGCCAGAAATTTATTTTCCTGAACTTTTACTAGACTAACAAGAACTAAACCAATCTTCACTGTTTATAACACAAAACGGGAGATGTCTCGCACAAATGACGTCACATGTCACAAATCTTTAAAGTGCTCTCTAATTCCGTATTGAAGAAAGAATATTTAAATATATATTTTTATAACCCTCTCATCATATACTTTAATCTGAGCAACAAAAAAATATTTTGACCTCAGTTCCCCTTTAACAATAAACAGAGTAACTAAAGTTGAACAGTACCTGCATTTGTGATAGATCACCATGCAATTCACCAGCTTTTAATCCAAATAAACCAAGAACAATCCTTAGCTTGTGTGCTAGACGTTTGGTTTGTAAAAACACAACTGTATGATCATGGAATGAGCGGCAACAAAGTGCTAAAAAGAAAAAAAGGATACAGTGGAGTTAATAGCATGGTAGTAGCTAGCTTTTACGAATTTCAAACTAGGAACGCCATTTTAATACTTAGTAGACTGTTATCAATGAGGATCCTGCCTACGTTGCGAAACACGTACATCGGAAGCTAATTAATTAATAGTGGATGACAAAAATTTAAATAAAAAAATCAAATGGTTAAATTTGGCTTCAGCAAATACATGGAAATGTTAAAGATTGGAAATTAATGAATTAATACAACAGAAAAAAATACTCAAAAAAAAGGATTTTGAAGAGGAGTCCTCTTAAATTTTTTTCATAATTTTGCCAGCTTGGAAGTCTCAAAAGAGGATTGTATCATTATTAATCCATCACTTATTTTTAGTTACGGAGAAACTTGACAGTTCAATTGTTTAAAACAACATGTCTTACCTGTGACAATAGCAAGACGATCAGATTCTCTGCTAGCACGGATTCTCATGAATTCCTGGTGTAGACCTTTAGCAACATCAGTATTTTGGCTCACAAATAATTTGATAGGTTTATTTAGTGATAAAGATACCAGTTGTTCAACCTTCAAGTGTCAATAACATTTATTTACTACAGAAGTCAAACAAATAGGTCATAGAAAAATGGTATAAAAAAGAAAAGTTGTTCAGTTATCAAGTGTTATTGCAGAAAATGTATTTTCATAAAAGATTGTTAAAAGTAGCTTGGAAAAACTAACAAGGAAACAAAACAAGAGAATGATCACAAACCTCATCAGTCATGGTAGCTGAAAATAACATAGTTTGCCTTCCACGGGGACATAAACGAATGAGTTCCTCCATCTGATCCTTAAAATGCTCTTCTAACATTCTAAAAATTAAAAAAATAATTTTAAGTTATCAACAGTTTTCAACTTTGCATTAATGTTTCTTTAAAAGTTGACACTTTAGCAACTAATTGAATCATTAAGAATCCAAAATTCAGCCATTTCAAACCAATTTTGGTATCATGTCCATTTTCCTGGAATTGAATACCTTTTTCCAGCCTAAACCATGAAAGAAAAGAAAAAAGAACATCGAGGCTGCTTATTCAGGCTTTTTGTGAGTAAAAACATTATCATATCATGGTGGCCACTTAAATTGATAAAACAAATTTCAGTACTTTCAGGATGCTAGCTAAAGTGGTAAAACAATTCTTGTGAAGTTGGGCATGAAACCAAGGAAAGTGTTTTTTAGCAATTCCTTGAATATTGCAATTTGCAACCGCCTTAATTCGTACACTTTAATCTCATCACCTCACCTGTCTGCTTCATCCAGAACTAAGATTTCTATTGTTTGCAAATCAAAAGAAGGTGCATTGTGTAAATGATCAATCAGACGACCTGGAGTAGCGATAATTATATCAGGGTTCTTTCGAAGACTTGCTTCTTGTGTTTTTGAGTCAAGACCACCTAAAATTGAAAATGAGGCAAGGTTATATACCTTATTTGTACAAATTTTGGCAGGGATTTAATTTGACGATGAACCAAAATAATTTTTTTGGCGTGGATCTAATTTGATGATGGAGAAAATATTTTAATTTGGCGAATGCCTTTAAAATGCCTACTGAACTCTTTATAAAATCTAGTGAAAATTGCGTTTCGGAGTGGATTTAATTTGGTGACGGTGAAGAAAAATAAATATTGGCGTGGATTTATTTTGGCGATTTCAGACCAAAATCTCCACATCAAAATTTGTACGAATAAGGTAATCAAGCATCAACTTCCTTATCAAGAATATTTGTTATTTTAAATCTTGATCTTGAAGTTAACCTGAAACATTTCTGCTGAACATTCTTTTGGTAATAGATCAAAATTGTTATTTGTTTGGTAACAAACAATGTTACCTGCAGCCAAACAAAGTGTGACATCAGTATATTTTGCTAATGATTGACTAACTTGATATACCTTGTGAAAAACAGAAGAAAAAGGTATATAAGTAATAAAGACCTTCAAATAACAAGAATATTTATAAAATGAGATTCATTAATGGAGAACTAACGTCAAAATTTTTTTTTTTGCTTTTTTTTGTCCTTTAAAAAATACATACCACATTTTTTGAATGAAAATAAATAAAATCAACAAACCTGGATGGCTAACTCTCTAGTTGGCACCAACACAAGAACTCTTGAGACAACGGTTTTCTTGGATTTGAAAATCAACCGTTCCAATATTGGAAGCATAAAAGCTGCTGTTTTACCTGAAGATAGATAGTTACATAACAGATTAAGACAGAGCCAACAGAATGGAGATTTGCACCGTTTTGCTATTTGTATTCTTGTTTTTTTTCTAACTGTAACCATAGATGTCAAAATTAGAGAATTTAAAAAACAAAACATACCAGATCCTGTAGTAGCACAGGCACAGAGATCTCTACCAAACAAAGCAATTGGTATCGTGGTGGATTGAATTTCAGTTGGATGGAGGAAGTTCAAATCGTTAATTGCCTGTTAAGTAAAAAATATGTGCATGTCGATGTATAAAGTTAATTTGTTTTTCATCAGTATCTGTATCAACAAAATCATATCAATATTATACAGTTCTAAATGTATAACAAGTTAATTTAGCCAAGTGAATTCGAATGAGTTCTACTGCCTTGGAAGCGAAAGTCGTCGTCAAATATTTACAATAAAATGTAAATTGTTTTTATTACTGTCCGGTGATCATTGTCAAGTTATTATATCATTCTCAATTATTTTTAAGAATAACTTTAACCTACCCTTAGTAAAGGCCTTGAGAGGTTCATTTGACCAAAAGTTTCATGCTGTGCTTGTTTGATAGGAGCTGCTGAAAAAAACCCATCTGATTCCCCATTCTCATTTTCATCTTCGCTATCCTTTAAAAAACAAAAAATCATCTTTGAAAATATATGGCAAAAATATCCTGAAATAAAAACAATTTAATTTTGCCGATCTGTGGAAAAGGGTCATGTTTTATTTAGGATACATTGTAAACTTCCTCAAGGGATAAAAAGACTGTAAACATTTGAAAACAAATTGAATACATTTTCTTCTTCTTCTTCTTCTTCCTCACTCATTGAAAATTGTGCCTTTTCTTCTTCTCCTTCTTCTCCAGATAAACTCTCTTCTTGAACAGTATCCTCTTCTTCTTTTAATTCTGAGAAAAAATTTTAAATATAAGGAATGATAAGATAGTAGAAAAATTGCAGACATGATCCCTGTTTGGCAGAAAAGGATCATGTCTGAGATTGGCCATTGAGTAGGTTCGTTGTGTTCTTTTTTCCTGAAAGATCTTTATGACCTGAACTCAATATTGAACAACAAATATCACCTCTTTTCAAATCTCTTCAGTAAAGATCTAAAACATTACAGTGCACGCATACCTTCTTCCTTGATCTCGTCCTTACTCAATCTTTTTTTTAATTTCTCCTCTTTTTTCTGTAAAAAAAAACAAAAACATATTATAGATCTTTGCCATTTTTTACCACTGTCATATCCTTTGTCACCTTTGTATTGAGTAGATAGAAATATGGAGAGTATCCAAAATACCTTTTTAGCCTTTCTTTTAGCCTTGATTTGTTCTTCAATGATTTCAGTTGAGATCTGTGTTATAAAATTATCAAAAGATGAACAGATTGCTGAAAAACCCTTTAGCTTATTTCTGAAATATTACAGATCTAGCTGGTAAAGAGACACTGGTTACACTCGTTTTTCGGATGCACGCCCTACGGGCTTGCCATTAACACACAAAAAAAAGAATTTTTCAAAAAAAAATTTTTACATGAATTTGAGAAATGAAAATCTTTAAATACCTATTCAAAGAGAATCAAACTTTTATGTAAAATGTTCCATTTCATTTCTACTGTCAATTGTAGTTCCATTTTATTTATTGTCAATTGTATTGTCAAAAAAAACACTTTTCAGCTCAAACTAAAGTCTGCATGTTGATTTTATTTGTGAGTGAAATTTTAAAATTATAAAATAAAATATATAGCATACCATTCCTTTAGCTTTATTCTTCAAGGTTTCATCAATTTTCCATAGAGATTTTTCAATTCCTGAACCAAAGTCCAAATCAAAGTTGGCATTGAAATCTACCTTTTTCTTTTTGTTTCTTTTTGTTTTCCTGTTCGTCTTTGTCTGACAACATAAAAAAGCTATATTTATTTCAATGTAACACACAGGCTATGAGATTTACCTCACCGTTGGAACGGGAAACCTAAGGCACCTAACATGAGAAATATCAAAGAAACTTTAACTAACAGTAACGTCAAAAATTTAAACATAATTTCTGTAACACCAAATTGAGCCCAATTTGAACCTGGGGGCAGGGGTAAAATGTGAAATTCTGGGGTGGGGGAACCTCACTCGTTTGGGGGGGGGGGGGGCGATGGACTTTCTATTGATCATCCTGGGGGCTGATCATAAACTTTTCTGTTTAACACCGGGTTGAAACTTTTGCGGGATAAATTTTTGCAGTTTTCAAAAATACATGCTTTGTTTAAAAAATTGACCAATCTCGAAAATTTATTCCAGCAAATGTCCGAAAATTTCAACCCTTAACCTAGTCTGGAATACATGCACTTTTTCAAACCTTCCTCAAACATCAGAAGGAAAAAGAGCATGGTTGCAAACGAATACATTTA
>JAYRBV010028448.1:0-10227 GCA_036023255.1 Mitrocomella polydiademata
TTCTGAAGATGTCATGTGAATGACGAAACATGTCAAAGATAAAATTTAAACAAGTTGTCTTGTTCTTGAAAATAATATATATATATATCTACGTAGCCGAGAAGCTTCGTATAGTTCATTACAACTATAACAACTGTAATACTTGGATTGGTCTTTTTATAATTAAGTAATCTGAGGTAAATCTTTTAACATTGTGGTATTGGATTGTGTTCGTGAACTGCATTAAAATTTCTATTAAAAGAATTCAAAACGGTTTCGAAAAAATTAAAAAGTTTAGTTTCGATTGTTTTTCAAATAGCTCTATAAGATATTTGGTGAACGTATTTGATCTACAGCACCTTCGCACTAAAAGCTTGGGACCCACAAAAGGACACACAGCCTGAAACCTGAAAACGATAAAGTGTGTGGAATAGTCGAAATTAATAAATTGTTTAAAAACTACATTGTGGTACATTCTGTTCTCCACCTCCTTGGTTTCAAATACTACATTGTGGTACATTCAGTTCTCCACCTCCTTGGTTTCAAATACTACATTGTGGTACATTCTGTTCTCCACCTCCTTGGTTTCAAATACTACATTGTGGTACATTCAGTTCAGTTTTTATCCCTTCATTTAAATTACTAATAGCTTTTTTTACCTACAACTAAAATGTCTTATATACCCGAAAACTTTCATTTGTATACTTACTGAAAGATATTTTAAAAGATTATCATTCAAAAAAAATTCTAATTTTTTGCAAGCTATTGATATTGTAGATAAAAAGCTCAAAATGGTCATCTTCATTTTCCTTACTTTCAGTTGACTTTTTTCATCTTTTATTCACATCATCATGTTCGACTTAGCTATTTCTTTTTAGTAAAGAAAAAATCATGAAAATAAATTTTGTAAAAGCTAGAGTAGTTTAAAAAAAGTGTGCAACCCTATAAAAAGAACGTACTTTAATTCACGTTACTCCCTCAACCTGTCAACCTTTTTATTCTAATACCAATAAAGCAGCCCAAAGGCAGCAAGTCAGCGACAAATAGCCTCTACCAAACTCAGGAAATCTTTTTCCGTACCGTACGGCGGTCCAGGCGTTAGCAACAAACTCAAGACATAATATTCTTTTCTCTCAAAAAACATTCAGTAAATACAACGAGATATGATACTTTCATGCAGTTTATTTATTACCAAAATGTTACGACTGCATTGTAGTAAGAGAGTAGTGTGTGGTACGCTACGGGAAGCAAAAAAAAAAAAAAACTGCGAACGGCTATTCAAATTCTCAGCGGACTAAAGTCGCTGACTAATTATAACTTCCTTTATATATGCATCCTTATTTTTTGTACCCAGTATTAGGTGTGTGTTTTTGTGTTTTTATCATGGTCTGCCGAAGTTTCCTACACATTCCTTGTGAGATTCTTCAATCTAAGAAGTGTTTTCGAAGACAACATTAAATTGATGAAAAAGAAAGAAAGATGTTACGGCAATATTTATGACGAAGGACGGTAAAAACAATAGAATTAATCGATTTTTTTTTTCATCATATTTTTGTGGTGGTTAAAAAATTCCTTTTTTTCATTCTTGAGAACGATTATCTTTTTTTGTGAGACAAGTCATGGATCTATGGATAAGTATAGCAGGAGCTGAAACATTGAAGTTTTGGATTTTATTTTTTACGTTTAAATTACATGATATCTTATTTTCACAAATTCACAGAAATTCATAAATTCAGCCATAATATATTATTAAAAATCTGACGTCAAGGATTTTTAAAATTTTCCCCTTTTTGTTTATGTTTAACCTTTTCTTAAAGCGTCATAAAAAAATCTGATCACAGCCCACGTTTTTATCCCACTTAAAGTCATGAAATGAATAATATTTGTTTGACGGTTGAAAATTCTAAAAGAGGTGCGATAATAAAACTGCTTGTATTTTATTATGAAGAATATTACACATGTTCATTAACAGGAAAAATCGTTTGAAATTCATGAATTTCACAATGTAAACAGACTATCTGAATGTACTATGGGGAATTTCAATGATACGATGTAAAAACATTCATTTTTAAAAAGGAATGACTACAACTACTAGTGAGAGAATGGAATAAAATTATTTATTTATCATTATCTACAACATCCGCAGTTATATAAATTTCTTGCAATATCCGCAAAAGTTTTATCCAACAGATTTTATATATAAATCTATTTTCTAAATGTCCTTAACATCCTGGCCACGGTTCGGGGGAACGCAGAGTTGTCCTTCATCTAAACAGCTGTGATTTCATCGTTAACTTCCTGCCGTTTACGCCTGGCACAAAGTTTACACCCTTTTTCCATCTGTAAACATATGAATTTTTCTGGCCAACTTTTAACCGCTATATTGTTCAGGCATTGTTCTTTTAGGGTTGAGCACTCGGTGCATCCGCGTTTACTTCCTTTAACCAACTTAAAGCCTTTCATAACTGCAGCTTTGATGTTATCTTCTGGCATCTGCCTTTTACGCTTGGCACAAAGTTTACACTCTTTTTCCATCTTTAAACATATGAATTTTTCTGGCCAACTTTTAACCGCTATATTGTTCAGGCATTGTTCTTTTAGTGTTGAGCACTCGGTGCAGCTGCGTTTACTACGATCAGCCAACTCAAAGCCTTTCACAACTTCTCCTGAATCTGTTGTAGCTGTTATATGACGAGGGTGGTTAAGAGTTAGGATGAATGGTACATTGACTAGTAGAATTGTCGTGAACAAAATGTTGGTTGTTACTCCATTGTTGTTTATCATTTTTCTCATCTCTCTTTTTCGATTTTTTCTTCCTTTTTTTTTTTCCTATTTAACTCCTTTTCCCAAGTGAGTGTTTCAAATACTGAACGAAAACAACTACTTCTTCGTCTTTTAATGGGAAATTAGTACGGGAAGGGATTAACAAGTTGAATAGCGATTAAAAAGATAATTTAACATGTGCTCTTACGGAAAAACAAATTTTAGTTTTGAAATATCCTTCTTAAAGGCTTTTGTTTATACTCGGGTTGCTAAAGCAACGTTCAATGGATACGTTTACTTTAAGTTAGCCTTTTTATTATTTCAATTTTCCCTCTTTTTAAGGGGAAACGAAATTTCTCTTATGTACGTCATCAATGGCACGGAAACGGAAACACATTTCTTTCTAAATTTGACCAGGAAACCTACGCCACTAGACCGAAATTATAACTTCCATATTATATAACTCACCCAACCGAAATTATTATTATACTAGCTGGTTCCCAGCGTCGCAAGGACGCTAAAGAGACTGCTTAGGCATAATGCATGAAACCCGTCGTTAGGACGCACGTCCTTCGGACTTTCCGCGCAAAAAAAAAAAAAAATGGAAGAAAAAGTGTAGCCAAAAAAAAAAACATTTTTTACATGAATTGGAGGAATGAAAAAAAAATATTTTTAGGCCCAAAATAATTTCACAAAAAAAAAAAAAAAAAATTAATTTTGAAATAATTTCCCTCACAGCTCGCGGCTACCATTAATGCGTAGATACAGAATACGGATATTATTATATAGACTAGCTGGTTCCCAGCGTCGCAAGGACGCTGAAGAGACTGCTTACGCACAATGCATAAAACCTGCTGTTTATGACGGACGCCTTTCGGGCTTTCCGAGCGCAAAAAAATATATATATATATTTCACACAAAAAAACTAAGACAAAATAATTTAGGCCCAAATTCAAACTTTTTTTTGTATTTTTGAAAATTTGGAAATAATTTCTCTCACAGCTTGCGGCTACCATTAATACGTACAGACAGAATACGGCTATTATTATATAGATATAATTATTTTCTTTAAGTGTTACAGTTTTAAAACCATGTGTAAGAGAGAGTGCTGTTGATTTTTTACTTAACAGACATTATTATTACATAACTCGTTTTCCCAAAAGGCTATTAATGATTGTGAATATCCTTTTGTTAAAGTTTTATAGCTCCTATTCAAAAACGCATGCTTTTGAAATTCTTGCATTATGAAATAAAATCATTTTTATTACGTTATTTCAATAAAAAAACTGCAAACATATAATTTGCATAGATTAAGAGATTTCTTTTAGCCAATCGCGACGCAGAACTGGCCAGAGTGGGCCAGGGCCTTCTCTAGCGTCGTCAAAAGAAAAGAAAAAAAAGCGGAGAAAAACCCTGGGAACGAGGTTATAACTCACCGACACCTCAAAACCTACATAAGCGTGCATACTGTAATGTAGTAAATGTAACGTTATGTTATTTCACTCTTCGTAGATCAGCCTGTTTCTATTACATGGTAGAACGAGGGGTGTGTACATCATTCTTCTTTTTGCTCTTATATCTCTCTTTCCTCTTTCTTTCAGAGATCTCAGCAACTACATATGCCTGAAATTTTGGCCAGTAGTAAACATCCATAAAATGACGATTTGTACCAATACGTACTTTGAAAATTCTTCTTCTCTTTTCATACCCTTTCATAGTCTACTCATAGACCTTGAAAATTTCCGTAGAATATGAAAATTAGACTAACCTTTTCATTAATTAAGGAAATAAACTTTCACCAATACCAATGAAATATTTTACTGTTCTGCAAAGAGCAAACATAATTATACGGTGTCCTGAAAAAAAAAACCCAGAAAAATCCCTAAGTCTTTACTAAAGAGTTAAAGATTTTAAAAGCAGCTGTAAATGAATGAAATTTTCCTAATTGAGTAACCATCAATTATTTTTAATTAATAATTGAATTTGATTTTCAATGTATAATTTTATTGGTGTTGCAGCCAGTCAATAGTTCCAAGCTTTCTATTTTTCGTGTACCTGCATTGCAAATTCTCACCATTCTCACATTACTCCTATATATACATTCCTGTGAAGTTCAAGAAAAACTGAAAATGTTAAACCAAAAGCGATTTCGCGATTTCATGAGGTACGCTGTACGGATTCAACTCGTTTTTATCTTTTCCTCGTTAATCTTGGAACTTTGGTAGCTCTTTATAGATCTTTCCGTTTTCAATCAGATTGATAAATTGTGTCGCAATTTCGACAGTCTAGTACCCAGGCTATTTAGATCAAATAGATTTTTGCGTTGTCTTGACTTGACTTACTTATATTTTGCTCTTTGAATGCAGAATCTAAACAGTCTCTAAACAGTCTCAGTCCCTTTCTTTCCATCTTTATTGCGATGAATCAAAGTTGGTAATGAAAATAAGGTTTACTGGAAGTTACTTTTATTTCGAGAATAAACAATAATATTTCCCGGAGCATACATTAACCCATAAGGGTATATTGCCAGATCTTTAGCAATAAATATTTTTTTCGAAATCATCAGCGGTTCTCAAACAATAACGCAAAGAACCAACGGAGGCGGAAAAAATTGGATTTTTTATTCTGACGTAAATATATAACAAATAAGTTAAGACAAATATCCACAAATAAATCGAAATAATAAACTTATGGCTATTTCTACACGACTAAAATCTAGAATGTCAGACGCTACTCATACCGAGAATGAGTTTTGTTAAACCTTATTGTATTTAGGGTATTCGTGGGTGTCAAAATGGTTCCTACCCATTGAAACTAAATCAAAATCAAAATTAGCTTAGTCTTATTTGCATACATTGCAAAAACGTAGTTGTTTTAAGGTCTGCCGAATCAGACTAAAATTAGCTATACAAAGAGGGGTCAGAAATTAATTTCTTAAAAAACCATCGCACATCACACACATCCTCACAAACTGCTGTTTTGTTACACGAACCACAAACCAAGAAATTCAAAAATCTTTTCTTGCACAAACACAATTATCATATTTTTCACCCCGAGTCAGCTAAATAGATAGTATTATCGCACTTGAAACACTTAAATACAAAAGACGACAAAATATATTATACACAAAGGTCTGCCATTATGAATATTACACTACCTCGCCCGATCATCAATGCTTTTGAGAAATATGCATACTTTAGTTTATATACTTGTTTAAAATTGCAGTATGTGTCAACGCGCGTTGATAGTTATGAATAAAACCATCAGCCAAATAATGGATCGGGTTTTGGTGTAACATTGTTGACAACACCAACTCTAATAGTGTTAAGAATGTGTATTGTTGATTGAAACTTTTATTTCTTTATATTATCTATATTTTTCTTGTTGACCAAGAGTTCGACCAGCATTTCTTTGGGCATTTTTCTGTAGATGATCCTCTTGATGTCATTGATGCTAAACTTGGTATCTCCTTCCAATGCATCTCTTTTCCTTCCCCTACACTTACTTTTGCAAACACTGTGTGACATGTGGCAAAGACCCTTTTCCACGAAGTCTATCGTCTGGGTCATGCACATTGCACTAATTGATTTGCACTCATCCTTACATCCTCCTCTCTTGGCGATTGCAACATCTCTGGATAGGTATGACGCAGCAGCATCGTTTTGTTTGCTGAACCGGTAACCAAAAGCATCCGTTAAAAGTATGGTAACAACCAAACATAAGGCGAACAGCAATGATTGATGATTCATTGGTAGCTTCATTGTATACCTTTCTTCTTCTCTAAAACGTAAAAGGGAAACATTGAGATCAAAAGCTAATCAGAGCGTGACCATTCACGAAACAGAAGGTCAATGGTAAAAAGATCTGATATGGACAATTTCTGAGTAAAGCAAACCACATTCTGAGAGAGACGACGAACGAAAACATTTTAAAAGTCGAAAACAAGAGTCTCGTTAGCCCCAAAACTATTAGAACGGCATATTTTTGAATAGATGAAAAGGTACTCCTCTAAACGAGTTCAATTCGTAAATAAGGAAATCCTTACATATTACTTTTTTTTAATCTTATTTGGAAAATTTTCCCGACTTCTAAGTAATCCATACTTGAAAAATTATTTATAAAAGCGTGAGGGCTAGTCAAAATAACAACAAAAGGATCTTTTTTCCCCCTTTTAAAAGTTTGCGGGTCATTTAGAATTGAACAATTAATTATGCTTTGTGGGACCCGAAACACCGCAAAATGTGATTGAAATGAAGTGTTCATTTATTGTTTTATCGCAAAACAAAAAGTATTTACGTAAAACCGTATACTTTGTGTACCTGTCTCCTTTTGTTTAATTTATTCATGAGGCTAGTAGTACCCAGTCTCAGTTGTAAAGAAAATGGAAAGTCGCTCTTTTAAGTTTTCACAAAACCGTACCAATTTGATTTGACATCACATGAGCAAAGATAAATTATTGATTTGTAATTTTCATGACTAGCAGGTTCTTTAGCAAGTAAAATGCACACAGTATGATAACATTACAAACAATAGACAATACAAATTACCTCTCCACTCTATTATAAATACGTCACAGTATTTTAAATCATTCTGATGTATTTTTACCATCGTCTTACTTACCGTACAGGGGATATTAATTAAGGGATTTAAAGTGCTAAGGCTAAGCGCAGGACATTTAGTTTAAGTTTAACGTAAGTTTAATCAGTCAATACTACTTTTTTGGTAAATCTCTATACAAGGGAGAATCACTAATTGTAAAGTCAATTTGTTTTATTTATGGTTTTTTAAGATTTTCTAACTTCAAAATTTAACCCCTTTATCAAAATAAAACATAAAAGCCCCGGGAGATACTAATACCCTCAGAAACCGACGCGTATATGCCGTCCAGGTTTGACATTTCACCTTCAGCCCAAAACATGTAACACTTAATTGGAGTAGCAGGTTGATTTTGATACCCTCAAAAAAGACTATTTTCTATTGATTTTTTTAGCCAAGCAATATTAACCCTTCGATGGACTTGACGATTAATTTATATTTGGTGAATTATCGACTCTTAGAGAGACTTTGAAACTACAAAAGAACTATAACTATGGCTGGAACATATCCGCATGTTTCACAGATTGAATAAGTTGAAAATTATCACAATATTGTCTGACATTATGTTCAAATGTTTGGATGAAAACTTACTTGAATATTAAATGTTGTTGTTACACGGCGCCACACACTGTAGGTTGTATAAAAATACTCTTCGGTGATGATTTTCTTCTTGTTTTGTCTTCAGTCGTTTCTGTTTCTGAACTTTTGAGAAATGAATAATACGTCAAGCATTTTTATAGTGTGTCTCTGGTATTAAATAATTTAGCGATGAATTTTGAAATAGAAGTTCTTAAACACAAAATTACACATACATCCTCCGAGCTGTTCTATATAAGGCGTAGAGACGTCTTCCTCTCCTGTTTTAAAATTAGCATAGTGACGGAACGGAATTCCATATTTTCATTTCATATTTCTAAAAAAAAAAATGTACAATTTGTTTTGTTTTGTATTTGTATATATGTGTGTGGTGTGTGTATTACTTGCATGAGTGATAAATCTACCATTTTATTCCCTGTGCAATGACAAATATTTATTTTCGAATTTAGATTCTCTATACTTAAACAGTTTAGTATTTCAAATATTTGATGTTAGATGATTGTCCATTCCATTGTCTCATTCCTCTCTCCCTTCCTGCTTATTCTGTTCAACATGGTGAAAAAAAACGACTTTGTATTCTATACAGTGTGTAATATGAGACGACCCCGTCAAAATATCATCCACAACTATCAAAAGAAGGCGTTGAATTAAAATATAACTGTTGCATCTTTGTTAAACCTTCATTTCAATTGCTCTTATTTTTTCTTAGTGGCACTTTGAAATTCTAACATCGATCATAATAATATGCTTTGTCCGATAATAAAAAAAATTCTATACTATTCCAATATTGGCTGAAGTGAACTTTCATACTGTAGAGCTCTATTATACCCCTGTCTCAGTATCCCAGTCGGATTTGACCCCAATGGAAAGCCAAGTGGGAACCCTGATCAGAATCGTAGCAAGGTCAAGATTATTGGCGGGGGAGCGATGATCAATAGTTTAGGTAGTGGGTTATTAATATGGTCCACCATGGTCTCTAAAACACCTTTTAAAGCACATACTTATTAGGACTCACAAATAGAAAAAATACGATTTTATTATATAAAAAATTTAAAAATCGTCATTCCCTTACGGCCTTGCTAATAATAATAGTCAATAAGTAGCTCCCGATTAGATCAGGCAGCGATTTGAACCACCCAAGTGAACATTTACCCCAGGTCACCCGTGGTAGAAGCTGGTAGTAGAAACAAACAATAAATTGTGACCACCTCATTTTGTTAAATAAGTAACATATCCATCACAGTGAAATTATTTTCACCCGGGTCGATTTTGAGTTGAGGTCAGTGTTATGAATCTTCTTCTCTGCGTCAAGATCTCTTATACAGGTTTATAGCACATTCTAGATTGACGGTTTCATCACCTTTGGTAATTCCAGACATTTCAACAAAGTGTTCGTGTTTGATTGCACGTTTTATAAAATGTTGTTGGGAAATTTGAGTAGTTTTAACAGTTTAAAGTTTCCGTTTGTAAGGAAGGCACTTTGTGATTTATATCATATTCTTAGGTTTCAACAACGAGTCTAGTATTCCGTTTAAAAATCAATGTTCCTGTGAAAGAACTGTTGTCTTGATACCCTTTTAAGTTGATCGATAAGGATAACTAACTGAAAAGAGTCGAAAAGATTTCCATACATTACTCGGGCGGAAAAATGTCTTTTATGTAACAGAAGTTGGTGGGGGGGAGGTTAGACAGGATACCTGTCCTATCCTTCTTTTCGCCCAGGCTATTAATAATAAAATAATCCCGTTCCCATTCGGGGTTACTCAAATTCTGGAATTAAACTTTCTCACGGGGGTAAGAAATTTACTAATTTTGGAAAGAATTTCCACTGGGGTTTTTCATTGGGTGCGTGTATTGAAAAATTACTAATTTTCTTGCATCAATCTAGATAGAATTTTATCAAATTTTGAAGGAATGTTATTTTGAGCTTCACCGTTAGAATTGTTTCCTAATTTGCCGCTGTAAATAAAAACTATATCACTGGAAAACCCGAAAAGATTTCCACCTATGTGTTTTAAAAGTGAGAGAAATTTAAATAAAACATATCGCCGGACATTTGAGAGTATCTCATTATAAGAAGCCACCTCCTCCCTTTACGGCGTCTTTTCGTGAAATTTTGATTGGTATTTGTGACTTCTTCAAACGTAAAACCAAATCTCTTGATAATAGCAAACATTTTATATGACGCAACAGTCATCAAGTCCATCATCAAAGATTAAAAATAGCCACATGGCAACAAACGGTAGCAGTAATACAGCATCATACAAAACAAAACAAAAATAAACAATGAAA
>JAYRBV010028459.1:0-20599 GCA_036023255.1 Mitrocomella polydiademata
AGCCCGAAGGGCGCTTGTAACTTTCACTGCGTAAGCAGTCTCTTCAGCGTTCTTGCGACGCTGGTTTACCAGCTAGTCATGTAATATAACACGAATAATGTCGTCGTTTAGTCTTTCTTGACGTTAAATAAACAGTTTTGACGTACACATTTCAAATTTCGCCGTGCACATTTCAAATTTTGCCGTACACACCTAAAATTTTGCCGTACACATTTTAAAGTTTGCCGTACACATTTCAAATTTCGCCGTGCACATTTCAAATTTTGCCGTACACACCTAAAAGTTTGCCGTACACATTTAAAAGTTTGCCGTACACACGAAAAAACTTATCGCGTACTAAATCAAGTCTGAGATACACACCACACAATTTGAGGTACACACTACATAATTTGAGGTACACACCACATAATTTGAGGTACACACCACAATTTGAGGTACACACTACATAATTTGAGGTACACACCACAATATTTGAGGTATACACCACAATATTTGAGGTACACACCACAATATTTGAGGTACACACCACACATATTTTTGTCCGCGATGGCGCGCCATACTTATCATAATATTATTTTAAAAACTTTGAAAAAATTAATTTACCATCTAGTATTATTGAAATCAATTTATTGCAAGCAACCTGAGAAATGCTTCGCACTCTTTTTACTAATCGTTCATTTTACTGTCATGGTAGCTTAATGCTGTCACAAGGAAATTTCTAATTTAATGCAATATAAAACGATAGTCCCTCAAAAAAAACTTTCACGAGTCGACAAACCGAAATAATTCGCTCGATAAACTTTTGCGAATCCTGATTTTGAATTTATTTTTGGTGTAAGTTTAAGCATAAACCTT
This sequence comes from Mitrocomella polydiademata, assembly GCA_036023255.1. Lineage (NCBI taxonomy): Eukaryota > Metazoa > Cnidaria > Hydrozoa > Leptothecata > Mitrocomidae > Mitrocomella > Mitrocomella polydiademata. The sequence goes on from JAYRBV010028459.1 coordinate 856, forward strand.
GCAGTGGATAAACTTTCGCGAATGGTCATTTTCAAAAAATTCGCGAGACAAAATTTCGCGTAAAAGCCAAAATGCACTCGTTTATCCGATTAAAGTATTCTTTTGGTATAATTCTGGCAAAAACAGTTAACCACATTTTGTTTTTCTCTCGCCAGGCTTCTAAAGATGCACAGCCTGATGAAGACCAACGACCAGTCGCTAAACCGAAAGAAAGTAAACCACCAAAAACTGAGAGCAAAAAGAAGAGGAAGAAGGACAAGAAAGACAAGAAGAATAACAAGAATAACGGAGAACTCACTAAAATAGAGGAAGTGGGTGAAGAAACGCCGGCACCGAAAACTGATGAAGAGAAACCAGCCGATGCAACTCCGGTGTCAGCCGAAGAGGGGCCCAAGAATGGAGACGAAACAGAGGTTAGCTCTCAACTTTTAATGCGATTGTTTCTTTCTTTGAGGTTGTCTGTCCGAAACCTACCGCGATCTCATCACCTTTGGTTTATGTTTTCGTGGTGAGGTCTTTTGTTCTCCAATTTCCTGTTTATTGGACATCGAATGTTTGTCTTTGTTTAACTGTTTTTTAATCCGTTAACTAACTATTAAAAATGAAGTTGCACGAGTTAACCCATTTGTCATGTTTTACTAAAACCAATTAACCGTCTTTACCTCAATGTTTTTGTATTTAAAAATGTTAAACTTGCTTTAAACCTAACTATAATAATACGTTCTTTAAGATTTTTTATTCAATAACATTATACCCACAAACGCACAAACATGCACACCTTTTGCTTGCCACCATCACTTCAGGTTTTAACTCCCTGCTATCTCGGCATCCTTTAGGACCACTGTCCTGCTGCACCGCCCAGCACTGTTGACGTAATTGACCCTGCACCTGCACAAAACCCCATCACCAACCTCACAATAAAAGAGCAGGCTTCCAATTCTGAATTACTTTCGACTTCCTCTGATTTATCGAACGACGGAGGAGAATCAAACGACGACCAGGAGGAGGAGGAGGAAGAAGAGGTAGAGAAATCTGAGGATGACATCATCAATATTTCGGACGAGTTGGGGAAGAGTGCGGACAGTGTAGTTGGCGGCGCGGTTGGCCGAGACGGCGCTCAGAAAAGCGAGAGCGGTAGTCTAATTAGCGGGTTAGCCTCAACAGGTAGTAGTGTGGAGCAAAACGTGCCAGTGTATTTGACGGTTAGCTCGGTAGTGCCGGAGGAATTGAGTATAAGTTACGCTGACGATATTTTCCAAGGATGTGCCAGCAAATATCAAGTGTTTGTCGATAAAGATCTCGAATTCAAGGTGTCGGTTAGTAACTTCAAGGAGAGTATATTACCGGACGAAATAAATGTGGAACTTGCATCTTGTTTTCGTGCTTATAAGGAACTCTTGGAAGAAGAATCGAATCGTTCAGACGAAGGTCAGATAAAGCTTTTTCTATTTTCTGTAGCTTAGAGATCAGCTTATGTTTCTGTCAGTTAAACGCCTTTAGTGTAAATGTTCCTTGAATGTTGTTTTTAGTTGATATTTCCGACGTGAACGTCTGTCTGCAGTCTGTAAGAGCACAAGGGCAAGAGTTGCTAGCTACCATTAATAAAGTTCGGCCGCACGTCGAAAAACACGTCGCCGAAGCGGCCAATGTGGACGTCATCGAATACGTCAAAGGGCAAATGGTGGAGGGTGTCCAACTCGGGATCACTTCCAAGTTTTCGGCGCCGGGAAAATATCGCCGCAACATGAAACAGTTAAAGAAGGCTATTGCGACGTTGGACGCGGTCAAGGTGGAAATTACTCAGATTCTCGACGAATCGTATATGGGTACCGTCAATGACGACGACGACGAAGATGACGTAATGGTCGATTCTAAAGCATTCAGCCCGACCGAGGACGACGAATCAGCCATTGTGCCGGTTACGAGAAGTGGCCCTGACACTACTGATGATATTTTTGCTAAACTTGAAAGCATGGATCAAAAGGAATCGCCGGGTGTTAGATCTTCCAGGGAAGACATTTCACAGAACAAGGTAAAAAAATAAAAATATTCGCCCCTCAGTTTAGTCTAGAACAGTCACCTCCCAAATTGCATGATCATCTAGTCACACACACCACCCTCACACATTATAATAAAATAACAAAATCTTACTAATCTATTAACTTGTAAAAATATAATTTCTTTAAAAGGACGGTTCTTGTTCCCGACCAAAATAACAGTATACAGAGTATCCAGAAAACAGTGCCTTGATTTTCATAGAAAAGTAATTCATTGCAAAAAAAAAATTCCTACTATTAATCTCTGTTTTATGAAATATTTGCACGTGCTCCTATCATCTCAAGGCTGTTAGAACCTTTATTACGCATTCATGAAATTTGTTACTCCCATGAGACTCAAGTACATAACTACGAGGCTAATCATAGGAATCTATGTATAAAAGGTATTTCGGGAAAGGTCTATTAGTTTCGACGTAACAACAAAAGCCGTTGAGATTCCATGAGAAACAAACTGTTTCTTTGTAAAAATCGTTTCAGAAGAAGGGAATCGTACACATTAAAATACAGGGTATTCGGGAATAAAGTAACCCCTCTTGTGATTATTAATTGGCAATAAAACTTTCCAATACACATGCATTGGTATATAAAAAATTTTTTTTTTTGCAATTAATGCATTTTTTGTATGATGTTTAATATAATTTTTAGACATAAAACATCGGTCTTTGGTTACTGTTTTCTGAAGAGGAAATTTATTTTTGATACACCTGTGTGTATGTATAGTCGGTAGTCGTTAAAATAAGAATGATAATTCTATTTTCTGCAGGTGGATGGGAATAAATCGTACGAGCGCAAACTCATGAGTCCCGAGAATAAAGACAGGCCAACACTTTTAGAACAATCTGTAGAACTAGACCGCTCAACTTCGCCGGAAACACGGACTTACATACTGCAAAATGTACCGGAGAATTCCAGGTACGAGGCTAGCACGCCGAGCACGTCGGCAGCCGTACCTCTCCACTCGCCTGCCAAGAGTCCCATTCAACAGATCTTGGTTGAGGAAGAGGAACATAATACATTAGACTTTGGTAAATACGTTCTGGTGGACCCCAACACCGGGGACATATCGGTGATGCGGAATCGATCCCGCAGTCTGGACAGCCTGGTGAGCATGCAATCCAACCGATCCAGCATGTCCAGGTTTGGCAGCTTTGAATTTGTGACGGACTTTGAAATCAACATTGCTGAGAAAAATCAGCATCTGCGCTAAAAGTAAATCTTTTTTGCAAGACAGGTCAATACAGAGTGTCTGAGAAAAAGCGGTTTAAAAATAACGACACAAAAATCATTACAACACTAGACACAATTTCTCTATGACAAAGTACTGATTGTAATTCCCACGTGGTAGGTATTTTTTACAGACACTCTGTATACATACGCACTCACACTCAAATTTTATCTCTGGGACATACATGATAAACAATCGACAAACTCATATACACGCGTCATAGATGTTTACAAATTGGAATGGAATAGGGGAATTTGGATTGAGATTTTACGGGGTAAATTTTTTTTGAGGAATCTTGTATTTGACAAAAGCGTGCTACGCGCGCAGGTTATCGATTTTTTTTTGCAATACTAAAACTAATTATTTTGCCTGTAAATAGAGAGATTTTTTTTTTATATTATTAAATAGTTTTAATTAATGATCAGTGGAACCTAAATTAATAAGAATCTTTATTTTTTATATAAATGTTTAAAAAAAATTATTTCTATCCTGAACACTAACATATTTTTTTCTTCATCTATCTCATTAGATCTAATTACAAATAAGCTTTTTAGAGTTCTGCGCCGGCTGGGCTGGGAGTGTAGAAAAATGTTTTTATTTGACAAATTCGCAAAAGTATATTAGGCAAAATGTTTCAAATAGCTCAATCCGAAAAGTTTATCTTCTGTTTGTAAAATCCTCTCTTTGCTTATTTTGTTTATTTTATTTTGGATGCAAAAAGGGCCAAGTGCCAAACTTTCCTGCGTGAAATGGAAGGTCACCCTGTACAGGATTTTTTTCAATTTTCTATTAGTTCTTCTTTGGGGTCTTTATTTTGTATTGATGGAATCCTAAATAAAAGTACAACCTCTGAATATATATTCTTTCAGCTTCGAATATCAAAAACTAGGCTCTCTTCATTTTAGGAATTATAAAAGACATGAACGTGAACTTTTATATATATATATTTATTTATATTCAAATAATATTATGGTATTTAATGGCTTCTTTGTAACTTTGTTAATGACTCTTTTTATTATTCTTGCTACTGACAAATAAAATTCTTGCCATTTTAAAAATATTACAATTTTGTTGAAACATATTTTAAAACCTGTGGAGCTGTGGCCGAGTGGTTAAGACGCTAGACTCGTAACCTGCTGGTATGGAGTTCGAGTCTACCACTGAATATAGTGATAAGGATAACCTTTCATTAGAAATTTCCAAACGTTCCTCTGTAGGTATCTCGTAACAACGTAGGCAGGACCCTCATTGATAAAAGTTCACTTAGTACTGAAAGGGCTATCCTGGGTAAAATTTTATGAATGGTAATACTAACGGAAACAATGATTGCATATTATTGGGATTATTACTAGTCAATCCAACAGGAGGTCAATTTCCCACCTCAACTTGTTGTCAGGTACTTATGAGTGGTTAGGGCGCTGAAAATGTCCGAGGTTCAACCCCGCCATAAGGCTTTCGGTAGTGAAGATTGCTAATCACTGCTAATTATATAAGGCTCCTTTGTGTAGTTGGTTCACAAGTAAGGCTAGAACTACCTTCTAGTATAATAGTGTAGTCATTTTAGCCTTCAATAAGGACCAACCTAGCCTGTAGCTTCCCGCCCTTCACGGGAACGGAAATGGTTTTTCCTCCCGTAAGGTTGTACCATACCAACCATACGGGAGGAAAACATTTTCCGTTCCCGTGAAGGGCGGGAAGGTACAGGCTAGTGAAGGGCGGGAATAAAATGTTAACTTAGCATATTTGGTATCAAAAGAAGCGCATTTTTATCTACTTTAACATATCAAAAATGATCCTTTGCGCGACCTATCTATCCATAATGGGGCATATAGTAGCGATGCGAAATAAAAACAAGTAAAAATGTTCAATGGGATATAAGGTCATTTAACAAAAGAAAATGATCAGTAATACGATCAACGTTCGGCAATGGAGGTTACTCTTCCTCCCATGTTCCAGTCTCTGGCACATATTTACGAGGCGGACGGACCTGGCGGCGAGGGCGTGAAACAACATCAGGTTGTTTCTCTGATTTGGGCGCCGTATCTTCCAACGCTGGTTGGGAAACGTCTTCGGGTTTTGGTACGCTACTGACTGGGCAAGGAGCCATCGAATCGATCAATGACGATCGGAGGGATAGATGACTGTGCGCATTGTCCTGTCAGCTAGATGGTGAACCCGAGCCCAAAGTAAGATCTTGCGGATCGTGACGTTGTCCATCGATTCGTGGGTTCGGTGTGGGATGATAGTCGGCAGGAGGGTGGATGATGGCCAGCGACGAAGGTATGAACTTACGGAGGAATCTTCTGTTGCGTCTGGTTAGTCTTCCCGAGCCGCCAACCTTCACAATGTACTGATCGTGGTCCCCAATCTCCACAACCATACCGGATCTATCCCATTTCGTTGAGTGTTGACCACGCTGATTTTGGATGAAAACTTGATCTCCGACTTGCAGGGGCTCCAGTAGGCGAGCATGGGCATTGAGCGATTCGGAATTTCGAGAGTACCTAACACGCATTGCTTGCTCTCGTTTATCCCACGCGTCATGTCAAATGGGTCGGATCGATGGGTTTTTAAATTTTGATTGTCTATTGACAAAGGAAAATGCATCGCGGAATTGTTCTACCAAAAACGACTTCAGCTGGCGATATGTTGCAAACCGGATCGGGTGTGTTGCGTATTTGTAGAAGTGCACGCAAGAACTTATCGTTGTTCAGTGACCCGTTTGGTCCAATATTATCCAACAGGAGACGCTTGCATTTCTTCATTGCTACCTCAGCACGACCATTACACTGAGGAAAATGTGCCGATGAGATGCGATGATGGACTCCCCAATTTTGCAAAAATTAGATGTTGTTGTTGCTCCAAATTTGGGTCCACCATCGCTGGAGAGTTCTTCCGGTACCCCGAACGTGACAAATAGAGAACGTAGCGCAGCTGACTAAAATTGAAGGCAAAAAGTAGGCTTTTGAAATAACTGAATAAAAATTTACGTACTTTCACTCGCCATTTTAATTCGCGCATTTCCGAGATTAGCAGTTTCCATTGTACGCTTCTGTACGTTTTTTCCCCCTCGGAGCGTACGTAGTTTCACCAGTTGACCAATAATTTACTAGTTGACCTGTTGACCTGTAATAGTTGACTGATATTTTACCAGTTTACTGACAATTTACTGTTCGACCGGTACCGTTACCTAGTTGAATTATATTTTGCCGGTTAATCAATAATTTATACTGGTTGACCAGTAGTTTATCCGTCGACCACTAATTTATCAGTTGGCTAATATTTTACTAATTGACTGATATTTTACCAATTGCCCGATATTTTACCGGTTTACCAACAATTTATACTGGTTGACCAGTAGTTTATCCGTCGACCACTAATTTATCAGTTGGCTAATATTTTACTAATTGACTGATATTTTACCAGTTGACCGATATTTTCCTGGTTTACCAACAATTTACTGGTCGACCGGTACCTTATGACTGTTGAACTATATTGTACCAGCTGATCAAGTATTTGCCGGTTGACCAGTTATTTACGGGTTGACCAGTAATTTACCGGTTGACCAATATTTTACTGATTGGCTGATATTTGACCAGCTGACCGATAATTTACCGCTTGATCACCAATAATCTAACCATTCATGGATAACTTGTTTATAGATGATTCAAATAGAATATACTGGATGTAATTTTTAGTAATACTAATGATCCATGTATTTTTGACCTTCTACAGAGAAGACTATACATTATTTTCCATTGTATCATTTGATGCTTTGATTTCATCTTTTTTTATACACTCTGTACATTTTTTTAATATGTGAAATCTTACCCGACTTGGTCGCGTTTTGTTATCAGTTGATTTATTTGGGAACTCTATTGTCTAGAATAAAAACTGATTGATTGGGAAATCCCCTGCTAATACCCATAAAAATATATTAGAAGGGTTTACGGAACCCGAATAATCGGCTCTGTACACACTACAGGTTCTGTAAGGTGCATTGCTCTTAAAAAGAGAACCGCAAGGCAACAGCAGAACTGACTACTCACTGTTGCAGCAACTATATAGCTACTAGAAAACATGATGATTTCTCCAAACAGCACCAAGATTCAAGCTCCTGCCTTACCAATTCTGTTGGCTCTGTTTCTCAACCCAATGATGCAGTTGTCCCAAACCTTTCTGGGCGGGCATCTGCTGATTATACAGAAAAGGAAAAGAACTAATCAAACAAACTAACTAAATTCTGCGATTCCCAAAAATTCAAACAAGTCAGAAGGCGCTACGTACCGTTACGCAATCATGAAGAGAATCTTAGAATAAACCAAATTCTTTTGAATATTAGTCTACCCGATATACCGTTTCGGGCTTTTTTGCCCTACTCTTGGTCTATCGGCATTGGTTTAGATAAGAGTAGTCAGGAGAAAAGGTTCCACAACAAAGCCTTTCAGACCTTGCTCCACAACACATAGCCTGCGCATGTGCAGCATAAATTACAAAAAGAACGTCGCTGTAAAAAACAATACAATAACGGCCGTTTGTTTTGGTTATTATCATGACTCAAATGCGCATGTGCAGTAGTTTTCAACTTTTTGACTACGCGGATCTTAACCAATGCCGATAGACCTAGAGTAGGGCAAAAAGCCCGAAACGGTATATCGGGTAGATTAATGAATATGGGAAATCCAGAATCCAATGATAGTTTGAAGAATGCCTGGAAATTGGTCAAATAGCTCTCAGGGAAGAAAACGACTAAAACCGTCTTCATAGAAAGCAATGACAGATTAAAAACTTGGAAAGACCCTTTTGAAGTGCTCTTGAATAATGACAGCAAATTTAATATCGACCCAATCACAATATTTTAGTCTCAAAATTTTCTGGTGCTCCGGTGAAACCAAAATGGGGCTCATCCACCGTGTAAGAATGCACAAACTACGTCATCAAATCAACCTTGTTCTTTAACTATAGGGGGTGGGTAAAGGTGCATAATTGGTCGCCCATCCTTTACTCCTATTACTAACAAGTCCCCCATCATAGGACTATCCTTTGTTCCTATTAGCAACAAGTCTTCTAATAAGGGACAACAAGGGTGGAGTGTGTGCTCTCTCTTAACACTTAACACTGGACACACACACACACCCACCCACATACTCAGATAGACACAGTGGTATACGTCGCTAGCGTGGCGAGCATGGCCAGTGTAGCGAGCGTACTAGATTCTTATATATCCATGGAAATGCATAATGTCGCGAGTGTAGCAGGGGTGGTTTCTCAAGTACACCCTTCCCTTACGGAATTATAAGCTATGTTAAAAATAGACGAATGAAGTTTTGAAATTAGTTTTTTGAAGACTTTCAAGATCATCTTCACAATGGCTTCAAAACATAAACATTTTAAATTCCTTGCGAGCCAACCCGATTAACAAACGCGAATAACTTTTTTGAAGATAATCAGAAGCTATTTGAAAGATAGTTTAAGAAAAGGTCATCTTCAAATTCCATAAGGGTTTCCACACCGGTATCTTTACACCCGCACACACAGATAGACAGAGTGGTATACGTGTTCGGGATACTTACTGATGTATGAAGTTGAATACAGGTAGGTTTGTTGTTTTTTTACCTATTTTTACCTTTTATGAAAAGAATACTGGACATTCAATTTATTTTTTCAATTTTCACTCGATCGGACCGGTACAACAATAAATTGGTCTTGCCTTTTATCTTAATTATCCGAGCTAAGTCCAAAGACCTTTCGCCAAAATTCATTCGCACAAAAATTAGTAATATTATTTTAGAAGGGAAAAATGTTATTAGAGGTGCGCTCTATCTGCGCACGCGGTACAAGTACTCTGGTACAAATTCTCAAATTCATAAGTGTTAAGAATTTCAAATTTTTGATAAGGTTCATAGAAATATGTAGAAGATGAATATTTACTAAGATAATGATAGCTTCCCTTTAAAGATTTACAATTTCTGTAGAGTTTTAAATGCTTTTTCGTGAGTGAGAATGCAAGAATACGCACGTTCGACATCCTTTATTCCTCTCGTTGGAAACTTATTTTCGACGATACTGTTATAAATCGAGTAGGCGACAGAAATGTCAAATAAATCAGCAAAACGACAAACTCTGTAGTATTCCAACGTAATTTTGGGATGCTGGGATTTTCCCTGATAAGAGCAACATTTGCCCCAGAAGAACGATCTTGACTCAAATGATGGTTTCTTCTTTTTCGTTTAAGAGGTGGCACTGGTGATACGATAGCCGGTCTCTTTCCTCTTGGGTTGTTGCAGTTGTAACATTTGCATAGTGGACCACAGCCAACGAGAGCACCGAAACAAGGGCATCTTGTTTTCTCACACGATGTTTTTTTGCCTGCTCGATTGGCACCTTTTCCACACCTACATTCTTTCGTTTCCAAATCGTGCACTAAATCTGGTGTAGAAGAACTGGAGTTGACAGTTAAGGCTTCCTCGATTTTTTTAATGACCAAGAAAAATTTCGATTCCTTTATGGCACCAAGGATCGGTCTGCTAAAGAGACTGCCTTCCTTTGGGACGAATGGAATCAGTGCATTGTGCCGGAGGCCAACAAAAATAATGAAGGGCACTCGGAAAATATCAACGATGTGCGTTATTGATTGCAAAGTGTCGGCATAACTGAATTTTCTTGCAAACTCTTCCTTTGTTATCAGTTTACCGTCTTTGAAGTTTCCTGATTTGTTGTACAGCTCCGTGATCTCCTGCGTTAAGCTTTGTTTGCTAAAGAAAGTGCACAGGGAAATGTAGAGTAAGGAAAATGAATCTTCATGATTGGGTGTAATTTCCATTCCATATGCCGTGAGCGCTTTTTGTAGCAATTGGTCGTCTGAATGGTTGACGAGTGTCGTAGAAGAACTGAATACGAGAAATTCCTTTTTGAAATAAACAGTATCGCCAAGACCAACAATGTACTTCTCCATATCTTCCATGGACTCCCCATATTTCAACAGGTTTTTTCTATCGTTTGTATCCAATGTGAACCGGGAATGTTCATCAGCTAAAGTACACAAAAGATTAAATTTTATTTTCTAAACAATTATTCCTGTGCTTTGGAATTTATTTTTCGCGGAATTTATTTATTTACAAATACCTGTTGGTATTTTCAGGTACCTATACATATGAGGTTCAATGGTTTTCAGTCCAAATCGTTTGCGATAGCTCTCCCAGGGGCATTTTTAGTACGCTCTCTAATGACCCAAAGGGGAACCACATGAAAGGAAGAAAAATTCAAATTCAAATTATTTTAGTACCAGTAAATAGATCTTAGTGAGTAGATCAAAAACAGGTTTTGATGGCAACATATCGAGATATTAACAATCAAAAGTTGCCAATAACTGGAAGAAGTTGTAGTACTTACTATAGCCTTGATATTTCGCGATGTAGCCACCAAAACTTAACAAACAATACCTTTTTCTAAAACAACTATTCAAGCTCTATCAAGCGAGACAATTCAAATCAGATAAAAAAAATTTGTTTCCAAGGAATGCTTACGTCAGAAAAAAAATTAATACCCATATATGAGTAGGTAGCTGAAAATATCAACAGGTATGTGTCCAGTTCAAGGTGGGATTTTTACATCCTGGTGCCTGGACTATAAAGGAATAGATTCCGAGGGAAGAAACTTTCGCGGATGACCGGTTATAGGATACTTTACGGTGAAAAACTTAATAATAAGTCTCAAAACTTTCAAACGAAAGTTTTTAGCGCAGAAACTTTTCAAAATCAATGTACTTCTTTTTGGAAAAGAATTGCTGAAGAAGAAAGAAATGAAAACATTGATTTTTTTTGGCTGATTTTCTATGCAAAATTTTCCAGTTCGGGGAAATGTCCGGTCGGGGAGAGTGAGAGCACACACTCCACCCTTGTGGTCTTGTTGCTAATAGGAACAAAGGATGGGCGTAGGGTGGTGGCGTTTTATGCTTTTCCACCCGCGCGACATTCGCGACATTTTGGCTTTTTTCACTCTAAGCCTAGGCGACGTGAGCGACAAGGGGGTCTCTGTGTGTGTGGGTGTGTCTAGTGTGAAGGGGGAGGGGGAGAGTGAGAGCACACACTCCACCCTTGTGGTCCCTTAGGAGAGACTTGTTGCTAATAGGAATAAAGGATAGGCGTAGTTTGTGCATTCTTACACGGTTGATGAGCCCAAAATGGGTTTCGACAATCTCGGTCAACATTATCACAAATTCTAGCACTCCGTCGTGTTGTAGAGGAAGTAAGGAACCATGGAAGCAGTGATAACTCATTGACTTCCGAAAGGCATTTGATAACATAAACAGGTCGAAAATGTTCCTAATTCTTCTTGCTTATATGGTATACCGCCGAAACTTGTTGAAGCTATTAAAGTTATGTATAACAATAACAAAGCCACAAAACATCGATCCGTCGAGTCACACTTGCTGCTGGTCATGTCTGGGAATGAACCTGCGACAGATCTTCTACAGACAATGTGCCCCGGAAAAGAGGATGGCCCATAAACACTTTGAACAAAATCATCGAAGACGAAACTAGACTGTCTGAGGACGAAATAAGGCAACTTTCCATGGATCGTGTGAGATTACTTTAAAGCGGATATGATTTAAGCAAGTAAGTAATAATCACCATAAATTGAAAAATATTTTATGGACATTAGATATATCGATTTATATGCCCAGGAAATCAAAAGTTTTATTGAAAATGTAAAAGATTTGCAAAGAAAATTAACCATTCTTGAATTCTTGACTTTTTCCCGCCGGTAGTCTCAAATTTACCAGGAAGCTGAATATACCCCTTGTGAAGAAACTGGGGGATTTATTGTTTAAATTTAAGTGATGAAAAACCCAGGTGCAAAACTCTGGCATTTTTGATCTGATTACAATGTTTTATTTATACTGAGTAAATCACCTGGCGAAAAAAGATCTAGAGTTTAACAGAAACATTTACCAGTTATTTTTACTTTTTTCCAGTGATCTCTAAAGCACGAGACGACTACTTAAATTCTACTACCCTGTAATTTAGCGGGAAATTTAGAAGGGGATTCAAAAGTTTTATTCTTTAATTGACAAGTAAAAAGACCCAGGTGATGGAAGATAATCCCCTGGTGATTTTTATCTGATTACAATAATTAAAACATGCTAAATTTCTAGAATTTTGGTATACTGTATAAATCACTGGTAATAAATCAATATGCCCAGGGAATCAAAAATTATAGTTATAGAAAAAAAATCACCAGATGATTCTTGACTTTTTACCGGTGTTCTTTGAGTCACCAGAGTCAATCATAAAATGTCCTCCCGTATTACAATTTTAGCGGGGAAAGTTGATGTATCCCCTGGTGATTTTACAAGGGGATTCGATTTGACAATTTTTTCCCTACGGTAAGTATCTTTTTGGAGGTGCCTTTCTGCCTGGCGTCTTGCACGCAGCAAAGAAAAGATTAATATTCCTTCTCGCGATAGTCTCAACTATCTCATCATTGCATCGCTCCATCTCATCATAGTGCCTACGTTTCATGAAACAATCCTCAATGTGTTATATGGACCGTTAACGACGCCTTTAAGTCAATCTCCGGTCCCGTTCTTGCGAAAATTGTTAAAGCAACAAACATTTAAACAAATTCACCAAAATAGTCCTTTATTTTGAATCTGGGTAAGTACATTTAGGACACGTAGGGTGCTTCATTTTAGCAATGTCCTTTGATCAATTTAGAGGAAAAAATTGAAGACTAAGAAACATACATAAAAAAGAAATGATGGAGTTTTGATTTGTCGATGAAAGGAACAGAACAGTGAAAAAAGCTTGAGGTTAGTAAAAACTCTTTTTGTTCTCGATCCGTCTAATTTTCTGGCGTGCCACTCAAGGGTTCTTTCTTGGTGCAAAAATTATCACTTTCTATTCGTGTTTTTTTAATTTTTGGTCCTTCATTTATATCAGGGTAAGTATATTTAGAACACATAGGGTACCAACCTCGATCCCAGGGCCTCCATCTTTATCATTTTTTCGCGCCTTTTTGATAATTTGATGGTCGCGGCGGTGGAGAACTTCTTTCTCAGGTAACTAACAGTATATAAAAACGCGTCCAAAAACGCCGTGGGGTTGAGGGTGGTATTCATTCCATTTAAAAAAATCTGATCAAAGTAACCATACATTGACACAAATCTGGAATTTGTTTTCCTTTTTCCATCAAAACATTTTGATGAGAAGATTACTCTCTTCTCTGTTTTTATCATTGCGGCTAATTACAGCCTTATTAGCTCAATTAGAGATCTTATCTTATTGCAGTTGACATTTTTTCTACTTATACCGATTCGGGATTAGTATATGTGCGGGACAGAAGAACACTAACTACGTACGTTTCAGCTAGAAATTTTTGATTTGTTGTTGTGTGGCTCTAACAGTGAAGAAGTGTGTTGTTATTGCAAAGATACAGATTTTTTTGCGCTCGTTGAGAACCATAGTGATACTGTGCTCCTGTGAGGCTGTTTCAAGTCGTTCTTTTTATAAAAAAGTCTCTTGAATGTGTTTGTAAAAAAATCGAGGTAAATTTCATAAAATACCTCGTTCTTCCAGTCTATTTCATGAGGTTTTAACAAGTGAACATGAATTGAAACTTAGACCGTAAGCTTATAATATATAGACAACATTCTACTCCGATGGTTTTGTCCGACAGACACGATGACGGAAGTTGAATCCATCCAACTACAAGAGCGCTCATCGCGAGACGGAAGTGAAATACAACACAAATACAAGATGGGTTATTAGGATTCCTTTAAATTAAAGGGCGTTTTGATCGTCAGACAGAACTTAGAGACTTGATTAAACTACTCTAAACAGGAAAATTCGGGGTAGAATCGGAAAACGAGAATTAAGGAACCTCGGGAATCAACTAACTTGACTGCATAGCACTGGAATATACTATCTAGTTTAAGTATGTCACAAACGTAAAGTTTCCTGCAACGCGCATATAATATACAATATATAAACACAAAGATGGAGGGTGTTGGCCGGGTCGGGATTTAGCTAAAAAAAAACTTTAGTTACGATGAAGTTACGGGGTCTATGTGCAGGTTGGTTTAACGTCAATAGTTATGTACACAGTTACGGCATTGCCGTTTATAAATCCCCGCTTGTATACTAGTCTAGATCGGGTCAGAACTAACTCAATAGCATAGTCCTGAAGATGCTTATAGTATTTAGGAGCTGGTTGTTATTTTCTATACCAGATCCTCTGAACGAATACAGTAGAATTTTGACAAGAAGGAAGTCGAATGTTGAGATTCTTGTACTGTCTAGTTCCGTCTTAAAAAAAGAGTTTCCGCCTGACAAGATAAGCTGTTATGATTGCAAAATCAGAAAAAAATTATGACAGTGCTCCGAGCACTCCTCCTTAGGGTGATAAAAGACAACAGTGAGATGAATTCCACCCCATATTGCTCATCAAAACATCTACCAAGGAGTGTTGTATTTTTTTTACGTCAGGGCTTGAAAATAGATACGGGACAAGGATGTGAGTTTTGTGATGTTTGAGATTGTTAATTAAACGAAAGAAAAGGGGGTATGGAGTGTCGAGAGATTGTAGAATTGTTTTACTACTCAAAATATTGTTTAGATGTTTGATTATAAACGATGATCTGTGTGTGTTATACTATCCACTCATCGCATTGTGAAATATAATTATCAAAAAATGTTAGTTCATAGCGAAATCAAAAAACTTTATGTGACACCAAAGACCTTTAGGATTTTTTTTCGCTTTTTTGAAGAAAAAGGTGACTTGACTTTGTTATTGAATTTCACTGTATATCGCCATTTTTCTCTTGATTAGTATGACATATAGATACAATTTCTTTGTTTTTTCACTTCGACACTTGTCACCAGAAGGTCTATATTTATATTTAAACATAGATTTTTTATGCAACCAATGTTATTTTCATTCTTAGATAATTTGAGATCAAAACAGAAGTAGGATATTTTAGAAGCACCGTCAGCAGAAGAAAAAAAGGAGGTCAGAGAAAGAGGAAACATATAAGATATTGTCATTATTAAAACACTGGGCACCATGGCATCAACCATGAATGGAATAACTTCTCACCCCCAAAAGAACTTTGTTTCGTTGCTTTGCAGAGTAAGTTTTGTTATTAAAGTTATTAGGTCCGAACGCTAATATTTGCTGAAAAATCACCAACCCACATTTTAGTACTTAGGGTGCTACAGAAATTGTTTTGTTTTTCTAAAGTAGTCTCTTGATGAGACACCCTGTAACTGTACGGGAACTCTACCGCCCCTGTACAGGTATTTTTTGTTCAACTTTGTCTGTAGATTTATAACCTCTATTTATTAAATTCAAACATAAATAATTTGATATAATTAATAATTTAATAATTCAAGTTTTTAAATCAAAAAAATTGCAACGGTAAAGAGGCAGTTTATTCCAACGATTGCTTTGGAGGAGATGTGAAATTAGATTCAATAACACTTAATAAATGCCTCCTTAAGTCTTACAGCCATCCATATGTTTGTTGGACTCATAATTGTTTAGAATAGCAACAATTATCTACTTGAAATGTATAATTGTTGCGTATCCACAAATAGTCCTAGGAGGTTTTAAGTTTCAAGACGAGCAAAGTGCGGTGTCTGCGCCGGGCCAATAGTTCCTGCCCACAATTTTAAGAGGACCCTTACTTTAATTCTACTTTAAGAAGTGGCAACAACTTTTCTGAAATAAATGATACTGTTTTCTCGATTTTTTTTTCAAATTACTTATTTATGGCCCCGTTTGCCTTTAACACATTAATATTTTCAAGTTTTACTTAAATATAAGCATAGAGATATAATATGACTATAGCTTACATACTCATCCCTCTTTACCATTTTCTTTTTCACAAGATGGGGTATCCTGGCTAGGTTTATTTTCAAAAGTTTTAGTTTTACCATACTTACACTTATTTGTTGCATGAGAATAATAAGAACTATCTATGATAAGACCGTAGGTTTTAGGTTCTTTTATTCAAGAACACCCGTAAAAAACGTTTGTTCAATAATACAAACTTTTTAACCATAAACTGAGGCCGCGTTAGTTAGTACGGCCCTTAGTCGTTAGGCTTCCAACGACGTCTTATTTAGAACACTCATAAAAAAGTTTCCATCAGATTAGGATCTATAATGTATTTCTAAACATTTTCCTTCAATTATTACATCCTTGGTTGTCTAACGTAACTGGTCTGAGGTCACCGTTGATAGGATGATATAAGCGTAGTTATTTCAGTCACCTCGGAGAAGAAAATGACGGCCCTCCTATGTCATCCCTAAGAATTCTAAAAACAAAAAAAAACGGTTTTGATTTATTTACTGCATGTAACAGATACGCCATCATAGAGAAGGGGAGATATTGTGATAACCGAATTCTTTTGTCGCAATGTATTTTACAAACAAGTAATTTTAAACCCCTTAAAATGATTATTGAATTTTGACCTTGTTTGTTTAGATAGTGAAATTTTAATTAGAAAATCATCGCTACTCAAATACTTTTTCACCTCTTTACAAAGAAAAATCTGGAGGACATCTCCTTATCGTTTGAGTAAGAGTTCATGAAAATTTCCTTTCTTTCTATGGTTCTGTTGCTGTCCAAATTTAGCACTTTTGAAATTTGTAGAATGTATTATGAACATCCTCAGAGGTTTTATGGTGACAAACTTATTAGTATAGATACGCTAGTAGGTGTGCCTAAACGCAACATGATCAACCTCGGCAAATTTAACTAAAGGTTGATCATGTTGCGTTAGGCCACACCCACTCTGACATATCTATGAGGGTGTCTAAGTTTCAATTCATGTTCACTAGTCAAAATCTCATAAAGTAGACTGGAAGAACGAGGCATTTGATGAAAATTGCCTCGACTTTACAAACACATTTAAGAGACTTTTCTATAAAAGAACGACTGATCATGAATTGAAACGATAACCATATGCTATACTATAAGTTTGCCATAAGACCTTTGAGGGGACGCTTATAATCGATATGAATAAACGATACAATCGTAATTATATCGCGCGCCATCTATAAAACACACAGTGATTACTGTATAGTGATTGACTCTTAAACCCTACGCTGTTCCCACGTGGACTGGATATAGTTCAAAAGCAGTGCACTAGTATGGTGAGTTCGCAAGTTTATGTGTCTTACTTCGAGGGATAAAACACTTTAAAAAAATTATGATTTTGTCATTTTCCTTATATTTACCCCTCATCTTATTTCAGTCGTCATCAGTTTTCAATGGTTAACTGAGGGTTATTGATCTTGTATAGTATATTAGGCACACCATACGAAGGAAACCAAACTAAAGTTTGTAGAATACCTTTTAGAATAATGTCCTCACGAGTGAGTGCTGGTTCTTGGTACAGATTCAAACTGTTTTGTCCAGCATTTTCGGTCATAATTAGCTTTTTTATTTCGGGTTTAATCAACAACAATTAAACACGTCTTATACTTGGGAAATCAAAGTTAGTCTTTAGCAGACTAATTAGTCTTTATTTTTAGTATGTCACCCAACGCAACAAGTGTGTATCTGGTACCGCGGCTGTGATTTAGCAAAAAAAATTCAATCCGGTACGGTGGTTTTTTAATTGTGTATCATACATATAGTTCGCGTTTCAATTCATGATCAGTCGTTCTTTTGTAGAAAAGTCTCTTAGACGTGTTTGTAAAATCGAGGCAAATTTCATCGAATACCTCGTTCTTCCAGTCTATTTTATGAGGTTTTGACAAGTCAAGGAGGTGGAGAAGTGAACATGAGTTGGCACTCTCGTATTTTACGGACCTGAATACTTTTCATTTGACACTTGACCCGTATATTTATTCGCCGCTAGCCAAGCTATAGTCTGTTTCATAGGATGAGTTGATTTGGCTTGAAAGGTAGCCAGGAAACCTGACTTTGGCTCTTTCACTGCAAGAAATAAAAGTCGATTGCCAAAAATGTGAAAGAGAGATTTCTCTCGCAAAACTCTTAGGTTTTATATTAAGAAGTGCGGAACGGGTGGGAATGGCGGGTAAAGAAAGAATACAAAGCCAGGTGTCCTAGCTACTTCAAAGGATAAGCTGTGTGAAAATTCGATGTTTATTGGAAATGGTTGAGAGATTTTCAACAACATCACCGTCATTATGACGCGGACTTATAAGCTCCAAAACTGTTTGAATGTTATCATTGATAATTTTCTTTGATGTAAAACTATCTTGAAAACTCGAATCTACTATATGGGCAGGACTTGAACGTCAAACCAAAAAATAGATAGAATGAAGGTTGGAAAAATGGTCTCGTTAAGGCTCTGATTTGCATACATTGCGTAAACGAAGTTGTCTTTGCGCAGAACTATTGGTAAACAAGCTCTGCGCATCAGTCTTTATAGAGAAGACTCATTTAAAAAAATGATCAAGCTATATCAAATAATGGAGGGTTGATTGTCAACAACCTCGTACCCAGGGTCCTTTGCAGCTTTTCTGATATTTGGATGTCGTCGCGAAAGAGACCCTGGCCCAACGAGTTGTTGAAAATCCTCACTATTTTTTGAGGTTTTCTTTTCATTTTTTACCCAGAGAACAACAGATATTTATCGAAACTTACTAAGTCGAGACTCGAGATTGGGCGACATGAATGTCATGATGATCGAGAAAAACTTTCATATAAAAAATCCTCAAAAAAAGTGGGGATTTTCAACTCGTTGGGTCATTGAGGTTGGTTGAGGAGAATTGGATTGGACCTGTTCTGTTCGCTGACCAAAGTTACAATGCCAGTTATTAACATACTTCTTCAACAGGTCCCAGGGTCTCTTTCGCGGCGACATCCAAATATCAGAAAAGTAGCAAAGGACCCTGGGTACGAGGTTGGATTGTCAATTATTTTGATTATAAACTATTTATGACTGCAGCAATAAAGCTAGCCTGTACACCATACTGTACCGCACGGGCGGACTGGGACAGGCTACAATAAAGCATGACTATAATGCATAGGCCATAACGCCATATGTTTTAGAGGTACAGTTTTATCCACCCAGTGCGGCTAAGAATCCTCTTTGCTATATATATATATACTGTGCAGCTATGAGTGATATTTCGTACAATATTGATAGTTTAATAGTATGAAGAAGAGAAAGAAATGTATAATGATATAAGGTCCTGACTACAAAAAATCATATTGCTACTCTTGAATTAGTTGAATAAGCAATTGTTTCCTTCGCAATTGTCATTACGTTTATAGTGCGTATATTCTATTACAAGTTTCAAGATGTTAACTAGCCTATGCTTGATCAAGGATATTATACAGTTCGCTTGATCATAATTCCTCATTCCCATTATACGAGTTCGCGCCTACAACTACCGAAGTACATTGCGATGAGAAGTTTTCCGAGCTGTTGGATTTAGAATTTTTAACGGTTCCTTCTCATTTGGGCACCAAGAGAAAC